>CAXIPT010000072.1:21631-93421 GCA_964030475.1 Tethya wilhelma
GCTAACCGGGCAAGAGACAGGGATTTTTGTACCATCTCGTTGTCGTCTCATCACAGAAGCCTCCTCGGTGGGATCTGTTGCAGTGGACATGACTTTGACGATGTTCCTGTCCTTCCAGACGCTAACAGACAGCATCCCCTTCTGAACTGTTTTGTGTTCACCTCTGAGTTAGTTTGTTCATTGTGTGTGTGTGTTACATTTCAATGTAGTAGTGTACTTTGGTACACTATTTTACTGTTGTATATGTTACTAGGGAAAAATATGCAATTGTAATTGTAATTGTAATTGTCATAAAACACACCAACAGGAGGTGCAGAGGGGGAGGGGGATAGGACAAAACGAAACACAAAACATAATACTTGACAATTAATATAATACACAAGGGAACACAGAAACAACAAATTAAGATTACAACAATAAGTCTCTAAATTGAAACACTTGAGTTTCACAAGAACCAGAAATCTTGACATCAGCTTTAGCCGTAGCATAAAAGTACAAGTAGTTAGAAGCAGGCTTGGAGACAAAATAGGTGTTCACAATAACCCCAGAAGTAACAGCACCCTTAAACATAATCTTCACTCGTGTACTTGGCTTAATTAACTGTGACCATTGCTTTTGCATACAATCTTTGACAACTACAGCTGAGTCAATTGTCTCACACCGGACAAAATCAACATGGTGTTTGGTAATGACTGCACATTTATATTGCATTCTTTTCCATAGCAACATATACAACTGTACTAATATGTTATTTCTCATACACACATGCACATACAGACATGCACAGGAGAGAAAAGATAGGAAATAGAAAAAGCAAGATCTATCTTCACACACACACACAGACAGAGAGAAGAGAGACAGCAGGTGAGATTATATTCACACACACACACACACACACACACACACACACACACACACACACACACACACACACACACACACACCCTCTCTCTCTCACACACACACACACACACACCGAAGGTAAGACGAGGGAGAGCAGGCAAGATTATAATGCTTCTATTTACACATGCACACCCTTTCCCGCACACAAGATAAGACAAGAGACAATTGGTAAGATAAATGCTTGAATTTTTCACCTCTCCTTTAGCTTGAGTGTCTTCAATGTTTCAGGAAACTCCACCCGAGCGGTCCCACAGGCATAGATTCCGTCCTTTACCAGATCCTCCATCAACTGAGCGTTGGTAAAAAAATTGTCGAAGAAGACAATGTGGTGTTTGTGACGTTTCGGCTCTGTCAAATACGGGAAGACTGAAGAACATCCACCCCAAGGAGAACTGGAGGCCTGAAGGTCCAACAATAAACTGATTATGTCGAGAAAAACGGCTACCAATGGTGGACAGGAAGCCGTCGAAAATTGCTCTCAACCGGAAAGTTTAAACATTATGATACCAGTTAAAAGCCAGACCAAGGAGATGGTCAGCCAAAAGATGCTAAACAGAGCTCACAATCTACGGGAGCATCAGCCTGGTACACCACCGCCCACACCTAGCGACCCTTTACCAATAACTACAATTGATAGCCAAATTGAGAAAGAACAGAACCCATTGAATCATCCATGGTACTGGGAGAAATGCCAAACTGGGCAGATGCTTCACCAAGTGTAAAAGATATGCAACCAGATAATTTGATTATACATCAAATGACACAAAAAAGAGATGTTAAACAAAAAGATGACATTCAAGATGAAGGAATAAACGGAGAACAAGAGACATCCAACGTATCAGAGAAACACCATGGTCAGAGAGAAGAAAGCATGGAACGTCACGAGTCTGCAGATCACTGGGCAGCACACCAAGAACTCACTAGACGACTGGAGGAAATAAGTAAGCAAATTTACACAACTTTAATAATCTTAACTAAAGCTAACCACCACAAGAAATTCATGGAAAACTGTCTGAGAGCCAGAAAGCCACCAAAGGGCCTATCCATATGGTGCCAACCACATATTTACCATTCAAATACAGATGTTGAAACTGAATGGCACAAAATCCAAAAATTAACCACAATGAAACTTACAACACTTCTCGTAAGGCACTATACAAATGTAATCAAGCAACACAAACAAATAATCAACCAAATCCAGGATGAAATAAAAGAAATGTTGCCAATCAGCACAAATAACCAAAACTTGGTCATAGAATGGAACAAAATACACAGGAATGCACTGAACAAAGTAAAACCACTCAGAGAAAAACTAAAACAAAACAAACTCAAACGCCTATAGACCAAGAACAGCATAGACAATGAAAATACTATATAGCTGTTACTTTTATTGATAATCATTTTGTTTGTGAAAATGATAAAAAAATTATTAATTGATGACAAACTGTTAAAGAAGCAAGAATAGTTAACACGAGCAGCTCCCTCCCATAACCAACTAACCGCTAAAGCACTCACATAGGAAAAGCCATCTATACCGACAATACGGAGGCTGATTATCAGCACAGGTGCATGTAGTTCCCATCTATCCTGATTGTATCACTGAAACTTGATCATCGCTTCGTCAACAGCCATCTCCTTATGCGGGTTGTAGAGCTTCTGGCACTTGTTGGTGATGTGATCAACGAGCGGCCGGATTTTGGCTAACCTGTCCCTTCTTTCTGAGCCTGAAGGTGCAGAGATTGTTGTATTATCGACGAAGTGTAGGTATCGTCGAATATCTCTAAACCTATCTCTTGAAATTCGTGATGTGATAAGTTCAAAGTTGAAGATAGGATTTGTCTTCCAGTAATGCTCAATTGAAGGCAGATGGACCATTCCCATAAGAAGGTTGAAGCCGAAGAAAGCCTTCAGCTCTGGTACTGTGACTCTTGTCCACTGCTCATACTTATCTTCTCCCATCATTTGCAAAGCATACCTGTTGGTCTCCTCTACTATCTGTTGCATAACTTCAGGAGTGAAAAATAAACCAAACAGCTCGGAGGAAGCGTGAGGGAGAGGAACGTGGGCCCAACATCAGAAAAGAACTGCTGGTGTTGTACACTGGTCAATGTGCTGGACCATTCACTAGATGGATAAGTTTGTGTGTAATGAATGTATGAGTGATGTTAGTGTGTAGGGGAGCACGCGTGTGTTTCTTATTCTGTGTATTCAGTTTGCTAGGCCAATCACTAGGTGTGTGTGTGTGTGTGTGTGTGTGTGTGTGATGTCTGCACACGGAAATTACTTTTCATATATTATTCTGAGTATTATGTAGGTGATTACTAACTGGCTTGTTCCAAAGCTGGAATCATCCATGTGTGAATCAGAGCTGGCGTCATCTTGGACATCACTTTGCTCATCCTCATCCTCATCTCAGGTTGGTTAAGGATTGCCAAGCGCTTCCAGCTCATTATAGTGCGCGCGGCGCCTGTTGCATGTATTTAGCTTGTAATGGTACAAGCAAGCTACAAAAGGCAAAATAAACGGGTTTTGCCAAAAGTGTATTAGTCACAGAAAATTTTCTAAGTTGATAGTCAGTCAAAAAGACTAAGTTCTTTATCTTTACTGTAAGAAAACTTTGTTTATCACAATGTTTTTCGCCTCAAGATAATGTTCCAAGTGTTGAAAAAAGTAACCATTCACAAAAAAGTTTCTATTGTGTTAAAAAAATCTTTTCTAGCCAAAATAAACGTTTTTTGTCAAATGTGTATTTCTTAGTCTCAGAAGTCGAAAGTCAGTCAAAAAGACTAAGTTTATATCTGTATGTGAAAAAACTTTGTTTATCACAATGTTTTTCACCTTTAGATAATGTTCCAAATGTTGAACAAAGTAACTATTCACAAAAGCGTTTATTTTGTGCTAAAAAATCTTTTCAAGGCAAAATAAAACTTTTTTGTCATAAATGTATTATTTAGTTACAGAAAATTTTTTAATTTGATAGTCCGTCAAAAGACTAAGTTCTTTGTCTGTAGTGTGAGAAAACTTTGTTTATCACAATGTTTTTCACCTCAAGATAATCCAAGTGTTGAACAAAGTAACTATTCACAAAAGTGTTTTTTTTGTGCTAAAAAATGTTTTCAAAGAAAAATAAACGTTTTTTGTTAAAAGTGTATTTTTTTGTCACAGAAAATTTTCTCCGTCGATAGTCAGTCAAAAAGACTAAGTTCTTTATCTGTACTTTGAAAAACTTTGTTTATTACAAACAATGTTTTTCACCTCAAGATAATGTTCCAAGTGTTGAAAAAAGTAACTATTCACAAAAGTGTTTTCTTTTGAGCTAAAAATCTTTTCTAGGCAAAATAAACGTTTTTGTCAAAAGTGTATTTTTTGTCACAGAAAAATTTCTAAGTCGATAGTCAGTCAAAAAGACTAAGTTCTTTATCTGTACTTTGAAAAACTTTGTTTATTACAAACAATGTTTTTCACCTCAAGATAATGTTCCAAGTGTTGAAAAAAGTAACTATTCACAAAAGTGTTTTCTTTTGTGCTAAAAATCTTATCAAGGCAAAATAAACGTTTTTGTCAAAAGTGTATTTTTTTGTCACAGAAAATTTTCTAAGNATGAATATCATTAATAATTAGTAGATAAAAATCGTCAGTACTAAACGCAGTATTAGGTGGGTGTGGCGCTAGAACTTAGCCTCATGGCGAGTTGAGATAGAGACCTCTTGTGAATAACGGATTTTCCGGTACAGAAAGACACTAGCGCAGAGAGTCAAACAAAGCTTAAAGTGATGCTAGAGTGTATTTTTTTGTCACAGAAAATTTTCTAAGTCGATAGTGAGTCAAAAGACTAAGTTCTTTATCTGTACTGTGAGAAAACTTTATTTATCACAATGTTTTTCCCCTTAAGAAAATGTTCCAAGTGTTGAACAAAGTAACTATTCACAAAAGTGTTTCTTTTTTATGCTAAAAAATGTTTTCAAAGAAAAATAAACGTTTTTTGTTAAAAGTGTATTTTTTGTCACAGAAATTTTTTAAGTCGATAGTCAGTCAAAAAGACTAAGTTCTTTATTTGTACTGTGAAAAAACTTTGTTTATTACAAACAATGTTTTTCACCTCAAGATAATGTTCCAAGTGATGAAAAAAGTTAATATTCACAAAAGTGTTTCTTTTCTGCTAAAAATCTTTTCCAGGCAAAATAAACGGGTTTTGCCAAAAGTGTATTAGTCACAGAAAAATTTCTAAGTTGATAGTCAGTCAAAAAGACTAAGTTCTTTATCTGTACTGTAAGAAAACTTTGTTTATCACAATGTTTTTCGCCTCAAGATAATGTTCCAAGTGTTGAAAAAACTAATTATTCACAAAAGTGTTTGTTTTGTTCTCAAAAATCTTTTTACGGAAAAATAAACGTGTTTTGTCAAAAGTGTATTTTTTGTTATAGAAAAATTTCTAAGTCGATAGTCAAAAGGACTAAGTTCTTTATCTGTACTGTAAGAAAACTTTGTTTATCACAATGTTTCTCACCTCAAGATAATGTTCCAAGTATTGAAAAAAGTAACTATTCACAAAAATGTTTCTTTTGTGCTCAAAAACTTTTCTAGGCAAAATACATGGGTTTCTTCAAAAGTGTATTTTTTATTCACAGAAAGTTTTCTAAGTCGATAGTCAGTCTAAAAGACTAACTTCTTTATCTGTACTGTGAGAAAACTTTGTTTATCACAAACAAAGTTTTTCACCTCAAGATAATGTTCCAAGTGTTGAAAAAAGTAACTGTGACCAAATTTTGGAAAACCGACCAGATGTAGTAATATGCGAACTTTGAGATAGCGCTTGCATTGTAATCTATGTCATTGCAGCTAGCTATTGTCCAAATTTGAAGCGGCTAGGCGCTATAGTTTTGGAGATATGAGCTCAAATATACCGACCGTTCATTCTAATTTTACTCGCTAAAATAGTGAGCGAATACGTTGCTAAGCGCGAGTACACAAACTCCGTATACTATCCGTGTTACAAACAATTTATGTTTGTGGTACAATTTTAGTGTATATGCGTGAAGTCAGTTGAAGCGCTAGTTAAAACTTACTTTATGAGCCTTTTTAAAGACACAGAGGACCAGGGAGCCTTCCAGGAGGATTCACCAACGAGGTAAGTAAGTCTACTAAGTAGAATAATGTAGCGGGTGGGCTGTAATTAGAGTAACTTGGCTATAAATGGCGCAGAAATAAGTGCCCAATATTAATGCATGCATCTATAGGAAATAGTTTAGCTAATACTTATTGCCCGTAATAAGAAGCGCTTAGCTTCTTTCCCCCACTAATTTCATTGCAAATTTATTATACACAAGTATAAAAAAAAATTGGAAATGTAATGAGACACAGGAATGGCTAAATCGTAAAAAGAACGCAAACAAGATGAAATGGCTATTAGAGTGTGTGCAGAATTCTTCCTGTATGGGCTGCATTTAATAATCTCCTTATTGAGTCTCTCATTTTGCCCACATGAAGAATTCTTTCAGTGGCGTAGCCAGGAATATATGATAGGAGGTGCTCTTCGGGCGCGAAGCGCCCTGAAAATTTTGGGACCGGAAGCCACGCCCATTAATTAAATCACGTGCTTGTATTATTAACGTTTATTTAAAATTATTATCAGTACATATTAATAAATTCTGAAGTGTGAAAGTGTGGCAGAGTACTGTTTGTGTGAAACTTCAAAGTTTTCTATTCAAGTAAATTGGCTAGCTTCATTCTCCTTGGATGTCTCCTAGCAAACTCATCAACCACTTCTTGGAGATTAATGTCTATATCCCTGTGAATATGGAGTAGCGTAAGAGCTGTTAGCCGTTCGTTACCCATGGTGGATCTAAGAGAGGTCTTTATACGTTTGAGAGCACTGAAGGACCTCTCGGATGAGCAAGATGTTACTGGCAAAGTGCAGAGTAAGCGCAGAAGAATTCCAATGCTAGCATAATATGATGACACCTGGGGTAAGGTATGATACAAGCTTGTAGGTAGAGCGTTGATTCCATGACTGTTTTTCTCGTGTTCCCACTTCAGATACCACTGGTGTAGCTCGCTATCAAAGTTGCTGTCACTTAAGTCCTCTGAATACATCCTCTCAAGTGGCTTCAGGGTATCTTTTACTTCCTCCAGGGTCTTGGTAACCAAAAGGGATGGAATAAGATACAGACCTAGAAGAGCTGTCTGTTGGTGTGAGCTAAACCGAGAATCTATCTCTGAGAGAATGTGATCCAACATTGGTATTGTGACAGTACGTCGATAGAACTCAGAAGGGGTGTCTGCTGGTGTGTTTGATCGATGGGTTTGTCGACCACATCTCCGTGGGAGAGAAGGCTGTGTCCCAACAGACTGACACAACTGCTCCACTTCAGCAAACCATTGGCTGTGGTACCTATCCACCTTCTGACGAACATCAGATATCACACGCTTCAAATCATTGACCTCTTTTACAGCATCAACTATATCTTTCGCTTCTGCTTGTAAACTCTTCGTAAGAGCTAAGAGGTGATTGAGGCACTTGTTGGTGATGATGAGAGCACTTGCAAAGCTAGTTGTGGTTATCGCCAGCAAAAGAGTACTAGCATCTGTCAGAGAATCAGGTGACCACAAGGCAGATCCTTCAGATGATATGCTCTCAAAGCAGGACACAATGGATGGATGGAGATCTCTGAACCGCTCTAAAGCATCGATACGTTCGATCCATCGAGTACGACAAAGATCTTTCAATTTGTGTACTTTGGATGATGGTTGTGTTGTGCTAATGGACTCCTCGAGCTTTCTCTGGCGCTTTGGGTGAGCGAAAAAAAACGTAGACACCTTATTCACCACTCCAATCATGTTGCGTACACAAGAAATATCAAGAGATTTCACAACTGCTAAATTGAGTGAGTGTGAAGCACAATGAAGATAAAGTGCCAAAGGATATGATGACGAGATGATAGCAGCGGCCCCATTGGTTTTTCCTGACATGTTGCCAGCTCCATCATATGCCTGACCACGCAAGTTTTGGAGATTAAGACCAAGTGAGCTGATTGTGTCTGTCATTTTGTCTGCAAGTGCACGCCCAGTTATGCCAGTGTCACACTCAATGAACTGGATAAGGTCTTCGCGGATTTGGAGAGTGTCAGGGTGCACATATCTCAATACTAGACTAAGCTGCTCTTTGTTCGAGCAGTCAGTCACCTCATCGGCGACAATTGAAAAGAACTTCGCGCGTCTAACATTGTTGAGTATCTTGGACTGAACGTGGTCTCCTAGTACAGCTACAATTTGATTTTGTATATCAGGAGATGTATACTTGGCTGTAGCTGGTGCGTTGTCTAGGTGATTCTTCAATACTGTGTCACCAGATGAAACCCTGAATTCCAGTAGAGCCCAAAAGTTTCCATGTGGAGCAGATGGGTCTTTCTCTTTATCCAATGAAGAATCTCGGTGACCACGCAATGGAATATTTTGCCTACCACAGAGGACAATGGTCTCTATGATAGAACGGATCTTCACACGGTTGGTTTCAATCTGTTTCCTTAGCTGCTGATCTAGCTGCTGTTGAATGGTTGGTCGGTTGTTGGACATTGCATCCTTAAACTGTTCAAACTCGAGAACAGCTTGCTGGTGATAACCTCTTCCGTTATGTGTTTTCAACTTATCCATAGCCTTCACCAACTGATTCTCAGTCCGTCCAAAGTGACGTTTAACAAAAAGATCAGGTTCTGAACGAAAACCCTGACCNTATAGCAAAAATTCTGGGAAGGATGGACAAAGTTGTTCAATTTGATCAGATAAGACATGAACTCAAAAAACCTGGAAAAATTCCAACGAAAGCTCAGAAAAGAACACATGATGGATTACTTGTTCAGCTCAAGCAATTAATTCAGCAAGTAAAGCAAGAATTGATGGAACAGATCAAACAAGCAGAAGCAGAGTATTTCCGAAAATACAATACAGTCCCAACAGGGGAGGTATGCCCTACACGCCATCAATTATTGAAAAAGTATAAGCATATTAACAAAGTGCTAGCTGCAATTCACTAACTATAACATTTTAAAGTGTGCATTATTATATATTTGAGTTGTGTACATACATCAATAAACTGCAAGCGGTAAACAAGCTTACATTCTAGGTGAACAACTGTCTACAGAATCTTTACATTGCAAACCAACTGCATGTCTACCAAAAACCATGATACATAAGTACAATTTTGGGTGGGGAAATCACCCTATCTCCTTCATAAAAAATACATCATGGATGCAGATACAACCTATTCGTACAGGGAAGGGTCAACCCTACGTATAGGCAAATAAAGCTGTCTTTACAGGACACAATTTTGTTAGAATAAATCTTACCAAGAGATTTCTGTCTCACAGTTTTTTCACTTTTGCTTGCATGTCTCCATCGTTATCCATTTTGGCAATAATACAACCTACATGATATTTACAAACTTTGGGATGAACTGACGTTGAACAGAGCTAGTCTATATAATCAGTATTATAGTTAATTTTGACATGCAGGGACTCAACCAGGAAAGTTAAAACTGAGTGGTGAAACAATCATTAATTGCTGGGCCTCAGTGGTACCGTTAACAGATATCTGCTCAAGGCTGGGATCAACAGATTTCTAGCTACAGCCGCCGCAACAATGCAGTAGAGCAACCACAATGTTATTAAAATTCATGGAAGGTAGCAACTATAATCTAGCTGCTATTATAATAGCTTTACAAGCTTGTAATTGTTTGCTATAGCTGATACACTTCCATGTGAAATGATTTAAAACTTATAAACATCATGATGATAACTAACCGTGAGATCATTCACTGTCTGGCACAATAGCTAAGAACTTACCTATATACAACGTCCAAGACAAACAGCACGGAGAAGAGAACTGCTATTACTCCTGGCAGTCGCACGTAGCCTGGCTGTTTAGAGCTGTTGACGTACTGTTGAAGTCTTCCATTCTCCATTCTTTTGGGGTCAGTAGCGCGTGTTTTTGTTAACTGCGTGCGCTTGATTATTGTAATAGAGGGCATGTATTATCACATGATTGTAGCATGACATGTTCAATGAATACAATTAAATGACAATGAATATTCACACACGGTGCTATGAATACAATTAACCGACAACTTCCGCTCCAGCTGATAGACCCAGGCCTTAACTACGCAGTGCTTTTGACTCACTATCAACTTAGAAAATTTTCTGTGACTAAATAATACATTTTTGACAAAAAATGTTTACTTTGTCTTGAAAAGATTTTTTAGCACAAAAGAAACACATTTGTGAATAGTTACTTTTTTCAACACTTGGAACATTATCTTGAGGTGAAAAACATTGTTTGTGATAAACAAAGTTTTATCATAGTACAGATAAAGAACTTTGTCTTTTTGACTGACTACTGAATTAAAAAATTTTCTGTAACTAAATAATACATTTATGACAAAAAACGTTTATTTTGGCTAGAAAAGATTTTTTAACACAATAGAAACTTTTTTGTGAATGGTTACTTTTTTCAACACTTGGAACATTATCTTGAGGCGAAAAACATTGTGATAAACAAAGTTTTCTCACAGTTCAGATAAGGAACTTAGTCTATTTGACTGTCGACTTAGAAAATTTTCTGTGACTAAAAATACACTTTTGACAAAACCCGTTTATGTTTCCTTAAAAAGATTTTTGAGCACAAAACAAACACTTTTGTGAATAATTACTTTTTTCAACACTTGGAACATTATCTTGAAGTGAAAAACATTGTGATAAAGTTTTCTTACAGTAGAGGTAAATAACTTAGTCTTTTTGACTGACTATCGACTTAGAAAATTTTCTGTGACAAAAAAATACACTTTTGACAAAAACGTTTATTTTGCCTTGATAAGATTTTTAACACAAAAGAAAACACTTTTGTGAATAGTTACTTTTTTCAACACTTGGAACATTATTTTGACATTGTTTGTAATAAACAAATTTTTTCAAAGTACAGATAAAGAACTTAGTCTTCTTGACTGACTATCGACTTAGAAAATTTTCTGTGACTAAGAAATACACTTTTGACAAAAAACGTTTATTTTGGCTAGAAAAGATTTTTTAGCATAAAAGAAACACTTTTGTGAATAATTACTTTTTTCAACACTTGGAACATTATCTTGAAGTGAAAAACATTGTGATAAAGTTTTCTTACAGTAGAGGTAAATAACTTAGTCTTTTTGACTGACTATCGACTTAGAAAATTTTCTGTGACTAAATAATACATTTTTGACAAAAAATGTTTATTTTGCCTTGAAAAGATTTTTTAGCGCAAAAGATACACTTTTGTGAATAGTTACTTTTTTCAACACTTGGAACATTATCTTGAGGTGAAAAACATTGCTTGTGATAAACAAAGTTTTTTCACAGTACAGATAAAGAACTTAGTCTTTTGACTCACTATTGACTTACAAAATTTTCTGTGACTAAATAAAACATTTTTGACAAAAAATGTTTATTTTGCCTTGAAAAGATATTTTAGCACAAAAGATACTCTTTTATGAATAGTTACTTTTTTCAACACTTGGAACATTAACTAGAGGTGAAAAACATTGTTTATAATAAACAAAGTTTCTCAAAGTACAGATAAAGAACTTAGTCTTTTTGACTGACTATCGACTNGAGAAACTTTCTACACATAACTAACTGTTGTACTGTGAAGTAGACATGCTGGACATTCATACAAATGCTTTTAGAGGGTTTATACAACCCATCAAAGCTGGTTATGCAAACAATCAGCATAATTTTACGCTAAGAATTGGCTATATACTATACTGACATTCATTTTAGGTAGTTTTTATGGCGTAAAGCTTACTTGTGACTTTCTCCAAAGCTGTAGCAAGGTCCATGCTGTGTATTTGTGTTCTTGATCCTTCTCAGAAAGGGATCACAAGCTCCTAGCCAGGAGGCTTTCTTGTCTTCCTAAATTGACAAGACCACGTGTAAAATTCAAATTTATACTAGCTGACATACTCTTAGTCTAGCTTGTTTCTCGCGCTAGGAGAAACTTTCTACACATAACTAACTGTTGTACTGTGATATAGACATGCTGGACATTCATACAAATGCTTTTAGAGGGTTTATACAACCCATCAAGGCTGGTTATGCAGACCATTAGCATAATTTTATGCTAGAAATTGGCTCTAAACTTTACTGACATTCATTTTAGGTAGTTTTATGGTGTAAAACTTACTTGTGACTTTCTCCAAAGCTGTAGCAATGTCCATGCTGTGTATTTGTGTTCTTGATCCTTCTCAGAAAGCGATCAAAAGCTCCTAGCCACGAGGCTTTCTTGTCTTCTAAAATTGACAAGACTACGTGTAAAATTCAAATTTATACTAGCTGATATACTGTTACTCAAGCTCGTTTTTCGCGCTAGGAGAAACTTTCTACACAAAACTGACAACAGAATCGTAATATACACACATGACAATTGCACTTGAAAATGCTTGAAAAAGGTAAACTAGAAAAAAATATGATCCATCGCTTTATTGCTTATGTACAATAATGACTAACCTCTGAGAAAAACGCTCAGCCATCTTTTTGTTGTTCCATTTCAAAGCGTCAAAACTTGAGATCGAGATAGTATCGGCAATGCTGATCACCTTGGGAACAACTTGCCCATAGCAAAGTTCTTCTTGCTTTGAGCTATGGGGACTTTTTTGTCACACGCTCAATTTATTAATGATTATTTAATTTCATTACCGCGTGACGTAGGAAATTAAATTCCGCAGGTAATCGGTTAAAAAGATTTTTTAGCACAAAAGAAACTTTTCTGAATAATTACTTTTTTCAACACTTGGAACATTATCATGAGGTAAAAAACATTGTGATACACAAAGTTTTCTCAAAGTACAGATAAAGAACTTAGTCTTTTTGACTGACTATCAACTTAGAAAACTTTCTGTGACTAAAAATACACTCTTAACAAAAAACGTTTATTTTGCCTTAAAAAAATTTTTTAGCACAAAAGAAACACTTTTGTGAATAGTTACTTTTTTCTACACTTTGAACATTATCTTGAGATGAAAAACATTGTTTGTGATAAACAAAATTTCTCACTGTACAGATAAAGAACTTAGTCTTTTGGACTGACTATTGACTTAGAAAATTTTCTGTGACAAAAAACGTTTATTTTGGCTAGAAAACATTTTTTAGCACAAAAGAAACACTTTTGTGAATAGTTACCTTTTTCTACACTTGGAACCTTATCTTGAGTTGAAAAACTCTGTGATAAACAAAGTTTTCTTACGGTACAGATAAAGAACTTGGTCTTTTTGACTGACTATCGACTTAGAAAATTTTCTGTGACTAAAAAATACACTTTTGAAAAAACCCGTTTATTTTGCCTTGAAAAGATTTTTGAGCACAAAAGAAACACTTTTGTGAATGGTTACTTTTTTCAACACTTGGAACATTATCTTGAGGTGAAAAACATTGTGATAATCAAAGTTTTTTCACAGTACAGATAAAGAACTTAGTCTTTTTGACTGACTATCGACTTAGAAAATTTTCTGAAACTAAGAAGTACACTTTTAACAAAAAAAATTCATTTTGGTTTAAAAAGATTTTTTAGCACAAAAGAAACTTTTGTGAATACTTACTTTTTTCAACACTTGGAACTTTATCTTGAGGTGAAAAACATTGTGATAAACAAGGTTTTTTCACAGTACAGATAAAGAACTTAGTCCTTTTGACTAACTCTATCAACTTAGAAAATTTTTTGAGACTTAGAAATACACTGTTAACAAAAAACGTTAATTTTGGTTTAAAAAGATTTTTTGCACAAAAGAAACTTTTTTGAATTGTTACTTTTTTCAACACTTGGAATATCCTGAGGTGAATAAAAATACACTTTTTACAAAAAAAACGTTTATTTTGCTTTGAAAAGATTTTTTAGTATAAAAGAAACACTTTTGTGAATAGTTACTATTTTCAACACTTGGAACATTATCTTGAGGTGAAAAACATTGTGATAAACAGTTTTTTCACAGTACAGATAAAGAACTTAGTCTTTTTGACTGACTATCGACTTAGAAAATTTTCTGAGACTAAGAAATACATTGTTAACAAATAACGTTTATTTTGGCTTAAAAAGATATTTTAGCACAAAAGAAACACTTTTGTGAATAGTTACTTTTTTCTACACTTGGAACCTTATCTTGAGGTGAAAAACTTTGTTTGTGATAAACAAAGTTTTCTCACAGTACAGTAGTCTATTGAGCTAGACCCTCCTCCTTCGTCACGTTGCACGCGCCGAGAGAGAGGGTCTAGCAAAGGTGACGTTTAATGAGATTTCAATTGACCAATCAGATTCAACTACCCAGATTCTGGGTAGTAGTTTACTCGTGGGTGTACCACGTGGCCATGCGGCTGTAGGAAGTGATTACTACTGTGCTTGTGTTGTTGAATAAGAAGACGAGCAGAAGCATGAGTGAACTAGACAGTGCTATTGAACTATCGTTAGGCAGTTAGGCTACAATTCGGTCAAACACGAACAAAGAGAAGCTGTAAAGGCCGTACTTTCAGGACGGGACTGTTTTTTGTCAGTGCCTACAGGGTTTGGAAAGTCGGGCGTTTTTCAGGCTCTATCGCTTTGCAGGGCGATACTCAGGTCTGGAGAGGAGCTGCCAGGCGTTCACCATGGCTCATTGGTGCTTGTAATATCGCCATTGGTGTCTTTAATGAGTGATCAAATCAGAAAACTCCACCGTCTTGGAATAACAACGGTTTTAAGGCTAACTGAAGACATCCGAGATGACACACTTCGTAATTCTTCACTCACCCATGTATTTTGTAGTCCTGAAGCTCTTCTTTGTGACAAAAGGAGGGATCTACTTCTTGATGATATTTTTTTGAAAAAAATTGTAGCAGTCGTAGTGGATGAAGCTCATTGTATAGTGAAATGGTAAGAAGCATGGGTCAAACTTTAGTTATTGTCGTAAAAATTTATGGCCTCTTTATTTACAGGGGTGATGACTTCTGAACTGCATACAGTGCCATCGGTAGATTACGGTCATACCTACGGTCATATACACCATTCTTGGCACTGACTGCCACATGTACAAATGCTTCAAAGACTACAATATGTCAAAGTCTACATTTTAACGACCCATTTATTATTGCCATCAGTCCAGATCGTCCTAATGTTAGATATTCTGTGTTGCGAACAAAAGCTAGAGATGTATCAATTCCATTCGAGGGTTTGTTACAAGAGTTACGTGAGAAAAGGTGTAAAGCCATAGTGTTTTGTAGATCCATTGCTTCTTGTGTCAAGTTATACAAGTATTTCCTGACTCAACTGAGGGGCGAAAGTTACGAACCTATTGGAGCAAGACCGTCTATAGAGCATCGATTATTTGCTATGTATCATGCAAGAGTAGATGAAGAAGATAAAGAAAAGATACACTCTGTGTTCCAACCAACTGATGGTAATTGTCGATTGATTTTTTCAGCAATAGCGTTTGGTATGGGGGGATATTCCTGACATAAGAACAGTTATTCATTATGGACCACCTGCAGATACTGAAGATTATCTTCAAGAATGTGGTTGTGCTGGAAGGGATAATCAACCATCACAGGCGATATTGTACCTGTACCCTGGTTGTTTGGTTGGACATATTGACAAGTCTATGAAGATGTATTGTTCGTTGGACAATGATAAAGGCAGACGACAAGAATTATTGAAGTATTTTCCATCAACACGGACTACGACACTGAATGGAAAACTTCATGAATGTTGTGATTTATGTACGGTACAATGTCAGTGTGATTCATGTGTCGAACAAAATAGAGAGTCTGAGACATTAGTAACTGATATACTTCTTTCTCAAACCGTTACTAATCAACGTATGGTATCACAACAACAGAAACTACTTTTGAAAGAAAGGCTTATTGAGTTACACAGATCACTGATTGTTCCTATAGCTGCAAATCACCTGTATGTACCTCAAGACATTTTTTGTGGCCTACCTCTTAGTGTTATTGTTGATAATTGTGAAAATATTCATTCAATTCATGACTTAGAAGAACAATGTAGTATTTGGTACTTTTCTGATGTAATTATGGACATAATTGATGATGTATTAAATTAAGTTCATATGTAAATGTTGTGTGTACTCTTCCTTCATTCTGTGTTTTAGCCAATCATATAACGCTTTGGGTTTTTCTCTCAGAGATGAAAACGGTTGCTTGCAAATCCCTTTAAAGCTTCTGTGGTATCTTCCTGGTTTTGCTGTAAACACTTCTTCTTGGTTCAAAGTTTTCAGGATAATATTGAAATCCTTTTCATTTGATGGTGTTTTGTGCCTACTACTAGGTTTCTTTATTCCAGAAAAGTTATCAAATCATTCCAAAATGTCTTTCATTGTACCGATAGCCTGTGAGCTCCTTGATACACTCTTTGCAGTGATGTTTGAGTGGTACGTATTTACATCATCTTTAAAAAGCCTGTTCATGTGCTGTACATGCAAATCCAAGGGAATGTTTTTACCTTCACCTCCATTAGCATTACATGTTCTGTTCCATACTAATTCATATGCCATGTGTTCTGGTAATAATGCATTGACTTGCATCAGTAAATGAAATGCTTCTACAGCATATTTTACTCGGTGGTCTTCCTTGAAATATAAAAGAAGAAACTTCCAACATCTGATAGTTCTAATTCCATCTCCTTCACGAGAGGCGTCGTGAAAGTTTCGTGCCATTAGTCCCATGGCCATGAAACGACTAGCATAGTTATACACACCATCTTCTTCAACTGATTCTGAATGGTCTTGATCTTCTTTGTGATCATGTGACTGGACACCATCTGATTTCTTTTTGCGACCCCTTATTGGTGGTGGTTGTTTAGAAAGGTTATGAATAGACGTTGTTAATGCTTCGGTTTCATCATGTATAATGTAACTTTGCAGAAATTGTTGAATTGCTGCTGATAATGCTTCCCATTGAGCTGATATTGGTAGCTTGATCAGTGAATCAATATCAATAATATTAGTTGGTTTAGCTTTACGGTCTACCATACCAAAAAACTCCATAGCAGCACTGGTAATATGTGCATCTAGAGCAACATCAATGAAGTCCTCGACTGCTACAGCATTGTCTTTCACTTTAGTTGGTGGAACATTGGTTCGTCCTATTATCGTTTGCAACTGTTTCAGTGTACCTTTCTCGCTCTCTGAATCCTTTCGATACAATTGATTAAAGATTACCTATATACAACAATGGTCCACAAGACAATTATTTACATTGAAATTAATAAAATTCGCAAGATTTATTAGCATATTAAGCAACGGTATAGATACCACAGGCCATGTATAGCTTCAATGTTATTTAGAATATACCTGTAGAAAGCACACCCTAGCATGCCAGTCTTCGGTTTTCGGCACAACTCCCTTCAGTTTCTTTATGTCAGTAGACGACTGGATTTTGGCATCTTTGGCACTGTCTGCTTGTTCCCTGGTTACACCAAATCTTCGTGGGTGTACAACTTTACTAGCTGTTACTTGAACATAGGTCTGAACATGGTCGATAATGTCTATCATATCCTCTGTCTTCTGTTCGGACTTTAACAATACTCCCAAAGGCACCTGCATGAAGCATGTAATAATAATTAACTTAATATAATATATGGTTTCACAAGCACGCTTATTACCACATCAGATTTCAACTTCATCTCCTGAGAGTGTTTGTGTTTAATATGACAAGGAACTGCTTCACAGAGGTACTCAAAGGCAGGTAGTCTATCAGTTAGCACCCTTGCTATATGAAACCAATGATGATTCTTCACTCTACGATCAAGTGTTTGGTGAGTGGGGTTGCATCTTGTCAACATTCGAGAAATTGGAATGAAGGAGGCCTAGGAATAGTATCGGGACTCCCACAATCATCAGAGTCTGTAGCATTTTCTACAGCTAGACAAACAAAAACAACACACTATTACTCATGATAGTCAACAACAATTAGATAACGATACAAACATGCATTTTGACACTAACCATTTAGGTATTCCACCTCAGCAGATATCCATTCATGTACCTTTTTGTCAGCTTCTCTTGCACATTCTTCCAATTTCTGAATAACAGACTCATGTGACATACAAACTTGAAGCTTCTGGAACCTCACTAGTGTCTGTTTGGTTGCATTTCCATGAAATAGAAGTAATCCATTCAAGTAATGCATGGCAGACATGTGTGTGTTCCTAGTCCTCAATAAAATAGAACCTGCCATGGCAAGTGGATGCACCTCGGTTATAGTGTATTGAGTCTGGAGAAACTTATAAAAAAGTGGTGCTTCCTTTTCCCATTCTGATAGAATATCTTCAACATTAAAATTGCTAAGATGATCTGGTTTACTTCTCCTTAGTACTGAGCTGAATTTAACACTGCATAAATGCTTACATTCAACTTCTACATTTTCCATTAGCTTTTCTACCAATTTATGTTTCAATTGGCTACAGTCAAGTATAGCTTGCACAATATCCTCTCTATAAAGTAATTCCTCTCCGATTTTCCTCAAACTAGCTGGAAGTAATCGACACATGGCAGAATTCTTGACAGCTGAGACCTAAAAAATTAACACTTTACTTACAATCATCCCACTTCTCATATCATTAACATTTACTTTAAAGTCTTCTTCTGGATCACTTTCCACGTCTGTATAAACAGGAATATCAATTTCTATCTGATCTTGAGGTTGCTGAATTTGATGTTGATTGAAAAGAGTTCTACGTATAGGTTGGGTGGGTTTTGGAGCAATGTTCCTTGGTTTGGCACGGTATAAACATTTAGCTTGTGGCGTAATACCGCTTGATACAGGTGAAGTATAAAGCCTCTTTGCAACGGATTTTATGACAGTAGGTTCAATATCTTTGGTAGCACTTGGTGGATGTTGCATTTCCCTTGGTGGAGTAGCACAAGAGGCTTCCATATTCATATCAGTCCCAGTACATGTATGAGGTTGCTGTTTGCTTATTTTTGATGAAGAGAAGCAGCTTTAAATTTTCAACTTGATTCCATCCACAGAGGTACACAGTTCTTTTTTTGTGGTTTCTATTTTGGAGATAGTCTTGTAACAACTCTTGCACATACACATGGTCTCAAGATGGAGCTCTTTGGATGACAACAGTTGCAGATGCTCTGGAGATGTAGCAAGAACTGAAAGCAATGTTTCATAAACTCTTGTTCTGTGTTTAACACCATCCTTTGTCTTCTCGATAAGCCTATACTTGTTATGAGCTTGTAAAATATGCTTGCAACATAGTAAACATTTCTCTTGTGCAGCCATTGCTCTACACATATTATCAGAACACGCAAACACGTGTCGCGGTCAATTAAAAAACCATTGCGCATGCGTACGTATGGCTTCTGTTGACTTCCAGAATTCCGCGCGTAGTAAATTAATTGCATTCTTTACGCGACCTTTGCTAGACCCTCTCTCTCGGCGCGTGCAACGTGACGAAGGAGGAGGGTCTAGCTCAATAGACTAACAGTACAGATAAAGAGCTTGGTCTTTTTGACTGACTATCGTCTTAGAAAATTTTCTGTGACTAAAAAATACACTTTTGAAAAAACCCGTTTATTTTGCCTTGAAAAGATTTTTGAGCACTCTTTGGGGTTCCAGCCTCCGTTTTGGGGGGACTGTGTGGCTTCTTGCCAGACACTACCTCCAGGGGGATACAAAGTATCCTCCCCCCAAAATGAACAACACCAAGTTTCAAAACCCCTTTTCTCTTTTTTTCTTTTTTTTTAATTTATTTTTTTTAATTATTATTACTACTGTTATTATTATCATTATTAAGTCAAGTAGACACTGTGCAATTACTATAGAAATTTACGCTGAGCACGAAATAATAACACACATTATACAAGTTATGTCCGTGCCAGGAGGCTTTTTGCTTAACTGTTACCCTGCTAAAGACTTCGAGAATTGTGGCGAGATGCTCTCAAGGTGTCCGAATATAAGTGAGGAAAGCTGAGCTGCTCCATCTACCCATTACCCGGATGTTTGAATCCTCAACTCCTGCGCTTGCTGCAGCAGTGGCCGCCCCTATCCGGAAGCTGTGACCTGCAAAATGATCCTGAGGTAGCCCAATTGCTGATAACACCTCACGAATCTTTGATGTAAATTTCGCTTTGGTTAAGGGTTGGCCGTTGCTAAATTGAAAGAATGGGCCAGCACTGGACCCCCTTACCGCCATGAATGCTAAGATGGCTGTCACAGGGCAGAGGCAGCACCCCGTCCTGCCAATGAACACATCAACGCCCTTTCCAAACTGATCAGTCTTGGAAATCTTTAGATGTATCTTGACCACTTGCGGGTTAGAAGGGCTGTCGACGGCCACGACTCCCCAAGCGAGATGCCGCCCTGGATTAAAAGATGACAGGTTGGGTACCGTTATCTTGGCAGCACGAAAAAAGCCAAAGAAACATGTCACAGTGGCGGCCCAGATTAATTTCGTGTCATAGCCTATATGCCCCGTAAAAATATGATAATACATCTTCCTCAAGATTTCTGGAGTAATCGGTAGCCTTAATCTTGACACTGGGGCAACTTTCTGAGAATGAATACGTTGGATCCCTGCCTGCACCAGCTTCAGCCGAGGCAATGATGAGAACTGTCTTGGCTCAGGTAAACCTAACACCAGTTGCATATGCCTAACGCCAGCCAAATATGTCTTGATTGTTTGAGGGGACAGCTCTTTGAGAGCCAAATACGATGAAAAATAACACAGGATGTTCTCTGAAACAGGAAATGGTGATAGGATATCAAATGACGATTAGAACTCAGAAAACCTGCGCAGGGCTGATTTGTACGTCCGGTTTGTTGACTCTGCTATGCCTTGTGTACAAAAGAAGTGAACAGCATTGTCCAAGTGGGGGATGACCAATCCAGGTTGGGATGAAACAGTCACTGTAGGAGAGAGGGGATATAAGTAGGTGATTGGTCTGCCTTAGGCTTTTTGGCTAAGAATGAACTGGCTCAGTTCCGAGACAAATCGTCCGCCAATTCATTATGAGCCCCTTGTATATGCGCTGCACATATAGAAAACTGGAATTGGGCCTCAATGAAAAATAAGCAACGGAGCATTTGAGCTAAGAGTGGGTCTTTTGCGTAGCGCTGACCCAGCACCTCAACAACTGCTTGATTGTCGCACCTGGCCAATACTCTGCATCCCCTTCATTCACTTCCCCAAACTACTGCGGCAATGATGATGGGGACCAATTCCTTAGCTGCGATATGCCACCCTGATGTGCTATTATCCCATGCCAGCTGGAGCCACATGTCCACATGCCATGCCCCACAACCCCACGAGCCTGAGGCATCTGATGTGAGAACTTTCTCAGGGCTAGCTGCTCTGGGTTACCACTAGTGAGGCCCCATTCCAATGTGAGGCAAAGGCTTTCCACCAGCTCAGGTCGGATCTAAATTCTTTGTTGAGGCGTATATGATGATGCCTGCTATGAGTCACGCTATAAGTAACGCAATTGCTCTCTTCATGAATGACCGACCTGGCTTTATCACCTTGCAGGCATGTTGCATGACTCCGAGTAGAGACTCTAGTTCCCTTCAGGTGCATGATTTACGACCGAGCCACTGGTCAATCGCTTTTAGCAATCTACTGAGCTTATCTTCTGGCAGCCGCAACTCTTGCTTAATGGTGTCAATTATAATGCCAAGAAAAACGATTAAGGTTGTAGGGCCGTCCTGTTTATCCACTGCAAGCGGGGAACTGTGTCACTATATAAGCGGTGTTTTGTTACTATAAATGGGTTGTAAACATAAAACCTTACAGTATTAAGTGCGCATTACGCGAGCTACTTAGGTTTGTAATAACAGCTGACCACGTAGTACTATTACGCGAGTAAAAGCAAAATGCGCAATACACGGAGTAGTATGCAAACGTTCCCGGACGTGGTACCCGCGTATCAACAAAAAACATCACAAAACGTCATTATTTTTATTTTTAGCAACAAAACACCGCTTATATAGTGACACAGTTCCTTTAAGCTCTGCACATATCTGTTTGAGCAATTGGAGCTCTTCTAAACACTCGGAGGAATCCGGCGGACCAAGTATGGCAAAATCGTCTAGGTAGTGACATATATATATGATACCTGCCTCAACGCCACACCACTCTATGGCATCAGCCAGAGCGTTAAATAATTTGGGGGCAGACCTGAGGCCAAACGGCAGCATGCTGTCCACGTATACATTGTTATCCTACATCATGCCCAGGTACTGACGGTCTCGTGGGCACACTGGAACAAGACGATATGCTGACTTAATATCGATCTTCGCCATTAGGGCTCCTTTACCTAGGGAGATTGCCCTCTCGGCTACCTGGTCAACAGTAATGTATGATAGCGAGCTAAGGTCGGGGTCAATAGCGTCATTTACACTGGCTGTTAGGGGATAGGAGAGGTCGGTTATCAGTCTCCACTTTCCCGGTTGGTGTTTTTTTGAAATTGCCCCAAACCTATTTATGTGCACTGCAGGCGCGTTGTCTTTTGGGAATGGGCCAAGGATATTTCCTAACTCTGACTCCGTCCTGAGGTATTCCTGGATGATTGTGGGGTTATACTCTGCTGAGCGCATATTCTGCTTGGCAGAACTCAGCTTGGCTGTTTCGTTTACCCCTATATGAAAGCCATGCCTTAGCCCAGTACTCAGATATTGTGCAAAATCACCGTCCGGGTGATGCTTCAGCTTGGATTCCAAAACGCTGATATTGATAGGGGTTGATGCTTCGCCCAGCCGGTGATCTACTAGCGAATACTTGCAGTGATGGCTGTCTAGCTGCAACAGGCCGTGTGTGTACTTGTAGCGGCCTATGGAATGGGAGCACGAAAGAAAAGAAAAGGTGAACATGCAAAACGCACTGAAAAGCCCACCCCGCTGTACAGAGCCAAGCAAAATTGGAGTCTCAATTGTGACCGAATTTTGGAAAACCGACCAGGTAGTACCAAACTTTGTTTGTAGTAATCGGCGGTTTTAGCGTAATTCGCGACGCGCGCGTGAAATTGATTTTTTTGCACGAAAGGGGAGGGGCATACCTTGGCGAGCTGCAGACGAGATTTTACGGGTGGGGCTGCTTCAATTGCTGAGATATGAGCGCTTGAATGTAGCTATGTCAGCCATGGCTAGCTTCTCTCCCGTTAGTACACGGGATATGTTGCCATGTTCATTGATTAATAATTCTGATAAGTACACGATGCAGCTGCTGCTCATTATAATAATCCATATTTAATTTCAAACAAAAAACAGTGAATTCTACACTTCTAGCAGAAAGAAATCTCTCAAAGATCATCAGAAGACGGCCTACAGTGTTGCAGAATCGCTGGGCTATGCCAGGAGCTGTTTATCTGCATAAAAATGAATGAATGTTGTGTGCATTGAGTATTACAAGTTTACAATGAAATTTGTGGGAGATAGAAGCTAAGCGCTTATGATTCAATGGGTAGTATTAGCTAAACTATTTTCTACTGTTAGAATAGGTATACATACATGCATTTACTATTGGGCGCTTATTTCTGCGCCATTTATAGCCTAGTTACTCTAGTTACAGCCCACCCGCTACATTATTCTACTTAGTAGACTTACTTACCTCGTTGGTGAGTCCTCCTGGAAGGCTCTCTGGTCTTCTGTGTCTTTGAAAAAGCCCCAAAAGTAAGTTTTAACTAGCGCTTCGACTTACTTCATGCATATTCTGAAACTACATGAAAATTGTACCACAAACATAAATTGTTTGTAACACGGATAGTATACGGAGTTCGTGTACTCGCACTTAGCAACGTATTCGCTCACGTTTTTAGCAAGTAAAATTGGAATGAACGGTCGGTATATTTGAGCTCATATCTCCAAAACTATAGCGCCTAGCCGCTTCAAATTTGGAATATAGCTAGCTGCAATGACGTAGATTACTTTGCAATTGCTAACTCAAAATTCGCGGAAAGTACTACCTGGTCGGTTTTCGCAAATTTGGTCACAATTAATGACATCAATTAATCACAGAGCAATGCTGCTAAGCCTTGCTGAAAGGACGGAAGGCGATCACGCCCGGAGGGCGGAGGATACAAAAATCAGTCAATGCAATTGCAAACAAATCATAGTATTAAATGATGACTGTGTGAGGATTAAAATAATATCATATGGAATAGACAGGTAAACCTAAGCTAGTGAACTGGCCTAATGTCCACAATTACTTTCATTCAGGAGAGTTGAACCTCCTCTGTTTTAGCACCGGTGGTCGATCCCTACCACACGTTGCACGTGGGTGTAGTCTGTGGCACGCACTACACTAGTGAGAGTAGCGGCATGGGTTATAACGGCACTTGTTTCCTGATTTAGAATTGTAGAGCTTGCAAAGTTCCCTCGGGCCAGATGAAGTGGATGGGAAAATCTGCTGCGTGGACTTGTACGTCAATGGCTCTGGGGCGTACATGCAGTACTCTGTCTGGTAGTGCTCACTAAGACAATTCTTACACCTTTCAAGCTCTCGCGCCCTGCCGGTGAAGGTCTCGCTATACATGTTCAGGTCCTTTTGCGCCCAATCTAGCGATCTAGTCAGGGCTGCATTTCTCCTGTAGCATGAGTCATATGTGACCCATCCGTCTCCCGTATACATCTTGGAGGAACGCACAATCGTCCGCAGGTACGCCATAAAACTGAGGTGTCTTGTCCGGATATTTTGTCGAGAGAATTGCTACCATTGCAGAGAAGCATTCCACCCATACTAAAATGTCCTTGACTGGGCCTTGTCGTGACGACTTTTTCTGGTGGCAACACTTACTTTCTTGGTCTTGCAGATGCCAGCCATCAGGTAAGAGCTCAGCCATCTCGACAAACTCCAAATCTAGTATTTTCTTGATAAGCTTTGGGGGTAGTGACCACTCCTTTAAGCTGGGCTGGGTGGAAAACACTGGTACGAGTGATGGTACACTTGAAGATGTTGTTAGCATGGCTGCAATGCTGCTACTGGTGGATGTACTGGCAAATGATAGGAAGCTTGCTAGCACCGATGCGGGAGGAAGTGCTGGAAATGATGCTGGGGGGTAGAATAGTTATGGTTTGGGAATAACTTAGGAGCATACCGGCTATAGGTATGTGTATTGCTTGGCCTATTGCTTGCACATCAGGAGCAATGCAGGCAGCTCCCACTGCTGAACATTACCACAGCCCAGCCCACTGCTAGTTGCGGGGCTACCATACAATAGCTTGTGATGGCAAGCTTGCCTGGTCTCTGCTTAGTACAGTGCTGACCCTTTGCTTGCTAGGCCAGTAAAGCTGTTACCCCTTTCTGGAATCCTAGCTAGGTCTGCTGCCTGCAGTCTCTGCTTAGCACCTAGCTGACCCTCTGCTTGCTTGGGTCAAAGCTATTTAGTATGCTTGCCCTTTCTGGGGTCACAGGTGGGCCCACTGCTTGCTGGGGCTATCTTAGAACTCCTTGAGGCTTGTGTAGGGCCAGTGGCTACAACGGCTACAAATAAAGTATGCTCGTGTACGTGGCTACTACCATGTATAATTGCTGGCTTAGCTTAGGTGGCCACGTGTGCATGTGCCGCGTGTCGCCCCCGCATGTGATTAGCAAGTACAGAGGCACAGCACATTATTATTTTTTAAATAAGGTGATGTCGAGGTAGTTGGCTGCGATGAAGAAACTGTCACCGGCGCCCTGGAGCTGGTCGCCCGAGGAGAAGCTTCAGAAATTTTGGTGGCCACCAGGTGCGCTATCCATTCCTGCTGGGCTGGCGAGAACTCTACTTTGTCTTCCATTCCTTCATGAGTAGTTGTAAGGCAACGGACGGTGAGAAATGATAATCCACTGAACCAGAACAAGAACAACTCCAGAGAACAGCTGACCTGCCACACTCAGCCACAGCATGTGCTACTCTCTGTAAAGTGCGCATGCGTACAGGCTGCCCACAAATACCACACCCCCACCACAGCACGTGATTACTACTGATACACTCCTGGAAACTGACTTTAGCTACCGGCAGGGGCCGGGGACAACCCGCCATGGGGCCCAACCTTCCTCCATTAACTCCGTTTAAAGCATACCTTTAAACTTCATTTAGATCCCATCACCAAACTTGTACAACATAAAGAAGAATTTTTACAGATCACATGAATGTGTAATTACCGGAAAAAAAGCGGCCGTTTTTGAGTGATGCTAAATTACGTCTTCAAAAAATGACCTTTGACCTGCTAACGAGTGACCGTCCACTTCAAATGTATCATCTGAAGCGAAATTTCATGCCGAGTACAATGGTACCAGCCTCGNGCAAAATGCACTGAAAAGCCCACCCCGCTGTACAGAGCCAAGCAAAATTGGAGTCTCAATTAATGACATCAATTAATCACAGAGCAATGCTGCTAAGCCTTGCCTAAAGGACGGAAGGCGATCACGCCCGGAGGGCAGAGGTTACAAAAATCAGTCAATGCAATTGCTAACAAATCATAGTATTAAATGATGACTGTGTGAGGATTAAAATAATATCATATGGAATAGACAGGTAAACCTAAGCTAGTGAACTGGCCTAATGTCCACAATTACTTTCGTTCAGGAGAGTTGAACCTCCTCTGTTTAGCACCGGTGGTCGATCCCTACCACACGTTGCACGTGGGTGGAGTCCGTGGCACGCACTACACTGGTGAGAGTAGCGGCATGGGTTATAACGGCACTTGTTTCCTGATTTAGAATTGTAGAGCTTGCAAAGTTCCCTCGGGCCAGATGAAGTGGATGGGAAATTCTGCTGCGTGGACTTGTACGACAATGGCTCTGGGGCGTACATGCAGTACTCTGACTGGTGGTGCTCACTAAGACAATTCTTACACCTTTCAAGCTCTCGCACCCTGCCGGTGAAGGTCTCGCTATACATGTTCAGGTCCTTTTGCGCCCAATCTAGCGATCTAGTCAGGGCTGCATTTCTCCTGTAGCATGAGTCATATGTGACCCATCCGTCTCCCGTATACATCTTGGAGGAACGCACAATCGTCCGCAGGTACGCCATAAACTGAGGTGTCTTGTCCGGATATTTTGTCGAAAGAATTGCTACCATTGCAGAGAAGCATTCCACCCATACTAAAATGTCCTTGACTAGGCCTCGTCGTGACGACTTTTTCTGGTGGCAACACTTACTTTCTTGGTCTTGCAGATGCCAGCCATCAGGTAAGAGCTCAGCCATCTCGACAAACTCCAGATCTAGTATTTTCTTGATAAGCTTTGGGGGTAGTGACCACTCCTTTAAGCTGGGCTGGGTGGAAAACACTGGTACGAGTGATGGTACACTTGAAGATGTTGTTAGCCTGGCTGCAATGCTGCTACTGGTGGATGTACTGGCAAATGATAGGAAGCTTGCTAGCAGCACCGATGCGGGAGGAAGTGCTGGAAATGATGCTGGGGGGTAGAATAGTTATGGTATGGGAATAACTTAGGAGCATACCGGCTATAGGTATGTGTATTGCTTGGCCTATTGCTTGCACATGGGGAGCAATGCAGGCAGCTCCCACTGCTGAAGATTACCACAGCCCAGCCTACTGCTAGTTGCGGGGCTACCATACAATAGCTTGTGATGGCAAGCTTGCCTGGTCTCTGCTTAGTACAGTGCTGACCCTTTGCTTGCTAGGCCAGTAAAGCTGTTACCCCTTTCTGGAATCCTAGCTAGGTCTGCTGCCTGCAGTCTCTGCTTAGCACCAAGCTGACCTTGGGTCAAAGCTATTGAGTATGCTTGCCCTTTCTGGGGTCACAGGTGGGCCCACTGCTTGCTGGAGCTATCCTTGAGACTTGTGCAGGGCCAGGCCTGGAACTGGCTACAACGGCTACAAATAAAGTATGCTCGTGTGGCTACTTCCATGTATAATTGCTGGCTTAGCTTAGGTGGCCACATGTGCATGTGCCGCGTGTCGCCCCCTCATGTGATTAGCAAGTACAGAGGCACAGCACATTATTATTTTTTAAATTTGCTCACCTGTATTGCCCACGGCTACAGCAGGTGATGTCGACTGCGATGAAGGAACTGTCACCGGTGCGCTGGAGCTGGTCGCCGGAGGAGAAGCTTCAGAAATTTTGGTGGCCACCAGGTGCGCTATCCATTCCTGCTGGGCTGGCGAGAACTCTACTTCATCTTCCATTCCTTCACGAGTAGTTGTAAGGCAACGGACGGTGAGAAATGATAATCCACTGAACCAGAACAAGAACAACTCCAGAGAACAGCTGACCTGCCACACTCAGCCACAGCATGTGCTACTCTCTGTAAAGTGCGCATGCGTACAGGCTGCCCACAAATACCACACCCCCACCACAGCACGTGATTACCACTGATACACTCCTGGAGACTGACTTTAGCTACCGGCAGGGGCCGGGGACAACCCGCCACGGGGCCCAACCTTCCTCCATTAACTCCGTTTAAAGCATACCTTTAAACTTCATTACAAAACTTAGTGTATACGTAGTGGTTACCACAACCATGTACTGTAAGTAGGTGACATGATATGTGAGGCTCCAAGCGAAAACCGGACGTGTGGGAATTTCCGCAAATTTTGAGTTAGCTATTCCATGTGTATCTAGGCCTTTCTAGGAAGCGCATAATCAAAATTTGGTGCGCATAGCTGTTGTAGTTTTTCAGATATAGCTCTTGCAAGCAGCCCTGCCTCCACTCGTGGCTTCCTGGTAAAACAGTTGTAAACCTATTGCTATGTAAACTATGGGCAGTCCGTATACTCTCCGTATCTTAATTAGATCATGTACAGTACATGCTGAATATTACCACAGCCAGCCACGTGGGGACTAAAATTATTTAGTGAGAAGCGAGTAGCTAGGAAAGAAGACCTAGGAGACGGCTACTGGACTCAAGGAGGTGAGCGCTTGCTAGCAGAAAGATAGATTAACTAACCATTAGAGACAGAACGTTATCCATAGGTCACGTGATCCACTTTTACGTAATAAAAGTTTGAACTTTCATGATCCAGCTCACTTCAAGCTCCAAGACACGGCAGCAGGGAAACCTGGTCAAGTAATGTGACTCACATGACAATAATATGACAAACTTAACTTGGTAAGAATATTATACTTGCTAGGGTACAGTTATTTTGCACAGAACTGACAGGCAGTGGGATAATGTTCTCGTGGTCCGTTTCAGTGACATCACACTGTTGGAGCCATGGCGCCATTGACAAGACTCATACTGCTGGGTGCTTCTTGTAGATGGGTTGAGTGGAATTTATCACAGCTGGCAGGCAACCACTTGCTGGTGAGTTGGTTCAGTTTGTATTGACGGTGAGAGCCGGCTGTTTTCAGTGGTTACTGAAGTTTGCCCTGCTTCAAGTTGCATTTGGAGCTATATAGCTATTTTTTACCTATTACAAAGACTGAGAGTCCATGTGTATAAATGTGAATGTGTATAACCCTGTGCTTTCTTGTATGCTTTGTGGACACTTTACAAATCAGTCAGTGATATATCTACATGTCATTGAATGGTAATGGTCCGGTTTTACTTCATCGATACAATTAGCTATACTCATAAACAAACAGTATTATTAATACTCATACATCAAGTGTTGAACAATGTCATCGTATTCCCATTTGTCTAATAATATTATCATTTTGTATGTATACATTATTTAAGGCTTATATAAGCGATCTAGCATAATCCACATCATTGTATATAATCCTACCATGCAGGCTATGGCAGTACTTGTCCATTTGGATACACTTTCTGAAGTTCATCGAAGATTTGTAGCTATTAAACATCTTCGCTGATAGATTTGCAATAATCCATGTCAGTATACATCATTGTATACATAATGTGCATGATTAATTCAATTGCATGGTGTAACCTACATGTAAGTGTTTTCATCATCATAATCACCTAATTAATAAACACTATTTGTTATAATGATGCTTGTAAGTTGGCTCTGAATTTTTGCTACCATGTGAATCCTGCTGTCCTCTGTGCTTGAACCTGTTCAAACACTGCCACTGGACTATTAAACTGGTTAATAGGCATGTTTTTCATGTATGCTGGAATTTCAAACTCCTGGAGGAAAGAAATTGTATACAGCTCTTTTGCTGTGTAACTCCACACAGGATGGTAGTTTGGCTTCAAGTTGCAAATTCACTGTCTGGAGTCCTCTTAGATTAGCGCGGAAACCGGAAAAACGCGTGGAGAATTGGGAATGAGTTAAAAAAGGGTTAAAATTTTGTTGGATAACGTTCTGTCTCTAACGCCACTTGTAGATTCTAGGTATAGTAAGTTCCAAGAACTAAAATAATCCTCAAAATAACCTGTACACGATCACCGTACAGGGAGAGGCAATACTTACGAGTAGAAAGCGACTGCATGTAAGCGCTTGGATTAGACAAGCACGTATAAAGCTTTAGCTTACCTTTCTGCCCGTGTGCTGTAGCAAAATTCTGAGATCAGTCAGCTTATAGAGCACTGAGAACTTTTTGTGGCAGCTGCCTAGCTCATTAATATTCACTATGGTCTGTTGCACAGGGGTTGGTAGAACATTACTTTTTTAACAAAATGACCCCTAATATTATGGGTCTTTCTTATGTAAAGTGACCCCTAATATTATGGGTCTTTCTTATGTACTTTTGATCCCAAATATTATGGGTCTTTCTTGTGTACGATGATCCCTAACATTATGGGTCTTTCTTATGTAAACAGTCCCCTAATATTATGGGTCTTTCTTATGTACAATAATTATTAATAGATTTAATTGAAGGATTATCCCCTTGCTCCACCCATGCACATAAGATGGACCCATATAATAAGAACAACATCTTAAAATGGGTCTGTTTTATGTACGTTACATCATAATCAAAGGGGCTGACTCATCCATGCTCCACCCACCCACCACAGACCCATAATAAGAAACCTCTTAATGGGCCTGTCTTATGTACTCTGCATGCACTGCACANTTTCCTTGTGGTGATAGTATAACCCCTTTTTTCGCTGAGACCATCTTAACGAAATGGACATCAGGGTGTCCCATGCACAGTCTGAGTTGGTCAATATTTTTCAACAAGAGGTTTAGAGATTCAACGTCGAGCATACTTGGATACAATTCAAGAGATTTACATTTGGATATGTCAACCTTTCTGTCTCGTACATACAGTGACCATGTCAGGTCACTCTCTATCTTCAGACAATGGGTCATTCTTAAAGGTACACTGCTACTAGTAGCTGAACTACATTCATTTAAAGATATCTTACACAGCATAACGTTCTCACTATTGCTATGGTCACTCCAGAAGTTGGGAAGTGTAACACTAGATCGCAAGGATTGAAGTCCACTATCAGATGGCAGAGATATATCAGGAGGGGGCGAGAAGTTTGTAGATAGAGAATCAGATGAGGTGGATAAATCAGTCGTCACATCAGTGGTAGACACAGATGAGGACTCTAAAGTCGATGAATAACTGCTGTCACACGATTGCTCACCACATTCCATACTGTTTGACTCCCTTTTCTTACGTTCAAAGTTCTTACGTTGATACATCCTAAATTTACGTGGCATACCTGAAAATTAACAAAAAAACCCACCTTATTCTCATACTACAGGGTCCCATAAACACTCATTGTTGCCTATTTAGCCCTAGTTTTATGGTATCATAGTAGGAGAGGTACACAAAGAAAGCATAATAATAACCGGCATTCTGACAAAAGAAAGTGTTACGTGGGAAATAACTTCTATCAGCTGCCATTTAGCCGGAGTCAAAGCAGTTATTCTCACACAGCCACCCTTTTAGAGTCCTCGAGAGCTCATAGTTATATCAGAAAACTACTGTTTACTTCACAAGGGGTACACAAACTAATAAACCACTTACTTGCTTAGTTGCTATGTTTGCAGCAATACACCGCCACTGCTACTTCGAAAAATCTTCAGCTACCTTCAGGCCATCTTCTCCCGCGCTTTCTAAGTAAAGAGCACTGCTGGAAATCCCCTATAAACCTGATCGCTTCTTTGCTTGGCCATCGCTAGGCGTAATACGGATCAACATCAAAGGGTATGCCGCCCTGCTGTACAAACGTATACGGGAAAAAATTCACCACGCCCCCCGTTGCCAATCCCTCTCCCCCTCTTTTATCTCAGCTGCCATAAAGAAAGCTGTTTTTATCGTTTGATTAAAACGACGATTAGTGCTGACTACAAAATTGATATTGACTTCTTCAGAGCCCTTGCTTTGGAGCAGANGTAGCACTAACTCGCTGATTTTTAGCCGTTTTGTGCCAGAATCTTCTCTTGTTTTGGCCTATCTACTGGCTTAAATTCACTCTCAAAGTAAGTATTATACTTATGAGCGTCCATCAGTTGATCTTCTACTGGTTCTTGTAAAAAAAATTTTTGATGAGCTGGTCAAAAAGGGGGGTTCGTCCGAACCAAACGAACTGTACCCCTGGATCCGCCACTGGTCAGCCTGGGAGCATTGATACAAAACACACAACTAACCTACTACTAGAGGGATCAGCTGGTGTCATTGCCAGAAATTGCAATACAAATAGAGGACATGTACGGAACGCCCACATACATGAATATATGAATATCATTAAATCCAGAATTTTTCAAATTATCCAGAAGCACTTGTGAAGGCACACTCCAGACAGCCAGAAGTGACTACTAAGGACACAAAACTCTTCTTCTTGGAGCCAGAAAGCTAAATAGAGAGATTTCTAAGCGATCTGTGATTTTAGCGAAACTGCTGAATCAGCAATATTGTGTGATGACGTAATTTATAATAATGTCATAATAGCAGTTTAGTATAGTACTTTAAGGTTACGGGGTACAAAGTGCAAAATCATGGATATAAATAATTTATGAGCACAAAAAATCTACTAAAATTAGCAACAGAACTCAGTCTACAATAAGACCCCCGGAAGTACATATATTTTCTTGGACATTGCCGTTTGTACAGGGCAATAGGGAGTGGCCCTACACGTGGGCAGCTGTAAACAAGCAGCTATTTCTACCAGCTCTAGCTCACACTCAAAACTGGACCAGCTAAAACCATTGTGATATTTGAATAGAGTAGATCAAGCGCTCTGGATTGATGCTAAAATTTAGCCCATAGTAAGACAAAAAAATTGCATACTAAAGCTGTTTTGATGGCTACCTCAGCGTGAAGGTGACTACTTTGAAAATGGTTCAAATTAGTACTGGGCATATATGAGACCCATACTGTTTCTTTTATGACTATATACATCTAAAACTGTAAGTATTTGAATGCAACAAATCTACAGCTAAAGTATGAATGAAATCTAGCTTGCACAAAAACAGAAAAAAACGCTGTAAACAAGAAGCACTTACTTGGTCCAGGAAGGGTCCACAGAGCTCTAACTGGTATAGAAATGTAGCCCTATACTTGTTCTACAACATACTAAAGTTTTTATTGTAAGCGCTACAGTTGTAAAGAAAAGGCAGCCATCTTTGTTAGGGATATTTCAAGGCTTCACAAAAATTTAATGATATTCATTAACTTCACAAATGGTTCAAATCAGTACTCGATGTTTTTGAATCTGCAGCTTATATAATCCAGTTCCTGCATACTACAGCTACACTTATCTTGAACCTGGAATCCAAAAACCGTTGCACCTTGGAGATGTCAAACTTGGAAAATCAGAAAAAGTGTCAATCAGCTTATTAAAATTGCCTATTTGACGTCATCATTTGGCGGCGCTAGCAAATTGACCACGTGTACGTAACCACAATACCACGTGCAGTAGTTTGGCCGCATGAGATAACAATATTCATAGACCACAAACATCATTGTGACATGCTTCCGCTATGAATACGTAGTTTACTACGCGCTTCCGTTTGTCCAAGAAATTAGGGGTCTTATTGTAGACTGAACTGTACGATCAAAACTCTTCCTGATTTAGAAGCACAGTAGCAGTCAGTTTGTTCTTGGAAAGTATAAAATCTAGTTTTCATAGCTGTTCTGTCGAGTGCTACAGTGAACTACGGCCAAAATAAATTTTCTGCGTCAGTTTTTTCCAAGCAACATGGCTGCGCTATCCAGAACGCTGATTCGCAGAAAACCTACCTTGGTTTTGCAGGGCCTGACATCGAGATTTTCTTTCTACTTCAAATACGAAAAGTTTTATGGAGCTAAAAAGTGCGCCATAGGCAGCTGTCAGCCAGTGTGTCAGGCAGCAAACTGCGGCGACCTGGACAGTTCAGTTGCTTCTTTTCGAGAAAACTCACTGTCTGGCCCTTCCCTGTTGACAGAACGGTAAGATGACCGCCCATATCCGGTTTGATTTTTAGCCAGCTTTGCAAAAATTGACGCAAAAAAATTATCTCTCTACTTCCGCATCTAAAATAACTAGCTTGAACTGATTAGCATATTCATGAGCTAACTGTACCCGTAACCTTAAACTTGCCTGGAATATTCTGAGATGGGCAAGCGTGACCTTCAAGACTATTTTTGTGAAGTTTAACCCTCTGTCGGTCAATTGCAAGCCATACATCTGAAATTTTTTTCACTTAGCCTGCAAAGCGGGATGTTTGGAAGAGGTCCGGAAGAAAATTAACTAGCACAATACGGAGAAGTTGAGTGGAGTAATAGTTAACAAACTTTTGTTTCTGGAATATTCTGAGAGTAACGGTTAGACTTGAAAGTTTTTTGCAAAAAGTAACTATTATGTCTAGATGTAAAACCAGGCGGGTTTGTAGAACGTTACTTTTTTAACAAAATGATCCCTAATATTATGGGTCTTTCTTATGTAAAGTGACCCCTAATATTATGGGTCATTCTTATGTACTTTTGATCCCAAATATTATGGGTCTTTCTTATGTACGATGATCCCTAACATTATGGGTCTTTCTTATGTAAACAGTCCCCTTGTATTATGGGTCTTTCTTATGTACAATTAATTGAAGGATTATCCCCTTGCTCCACCCATGTACATAAGATGGACCCATATAATAAGAACAACATCTTAAAATGGGTCTGTTTTATGTACGTTACGTCATAATCAAAGGGGCTGACTCATCCATGCTCCACCCACCATACATAAGATAGACCCATAATAAGAAACCTCTTTTAATGGGCCTGTCTTATGTACTCTGCATGCACTGNGACTAAAATTATTTAGTGAGAAGCGAGTAGCTAGGAAAGAAGACCTAGGAGACGGCTACTGGACTCAAGGAGGTGAGCGCTTGCTAGCAGAAAGATAGATTCACTAACCATTAGAGACAGAACGTTATCCATAGGTCACGTGATCCATTTTTACGTAATAAAAGTTTGAACTTTCATGATCCAGCTCACTTCAAGCTCTAAGACACGGCAGCAGGGAAACCTGGTCAAGTAATGTGACTCACATGACAATAATATGACAAACTTAACTTGCTAAGAATAATATATTTGCTAGGGTATAGTTATTTTGCACAGAACTGACAGGCAGTGGGATAATGTTCTCGTGGTCCGTTTCAGTGACATCACACTGTTGGAGCCATGGCGCGACTCATACTGCTGGGTGCTTCTTGTAGATGGGTTGAGTGGAATTTATCACAGCTGGCAGGCAACCACTTGCTGGTGAGTTGGTTCAGTTTGTATTGACGGTGAGAGCCGGCTGTTTTCAGTGGTTACTGCTGACTCATCCATGCTCCACCCACCATACATAAGATAGACCCATAATAAGAAACCTCTTTTAATGGGCCTGTCTTATGTACTCTGCATGCACTGCACAGGTAGTGATGTTTGCTCATGTACATAAGATGGACCCATATAAGAACACCATCTTATAACTGGTCTGTCTTATGCACGTCACATCTTAATGACAGGGACTGGTCCATTCATGCTCCACCCACCTTACATAAGATGGAACCATAATATAAGAAGACTTTCTTTGAATGGCCTTTCTTATGTACGTCACATCATAATCAAAGGAGCTAGCCGCAGTGGCCCATCCATGCATGCTCCACTTACCATATATATAAGAACTATAAGAAGACTCTCTTTGAATGGCCTTTTTTTAAAGTATATAGCTACTTTCAGGGATTTTGTTGTACAATGACATCTGTTTCTACTAGGGGAATGCACGCATTAGTGGGCGAGCCGAAGTGAGATGCACACTATAGAAAACTTGAACAAATTGCAATGTTAAAATTCATTAAATATAGATTACATTTGAAAATGATTTATAATTAGCTTTGCTAGCTTTGTACCTCTACAATTGTTTGTAAATAATGGTGCTGGCTATCACACTTTAACCAGGGTGCAAGATCAGTACATTTAGGGTCCGTGTTCTTGGGCCGGCATCTTCTTGTGACAATGTCCATGGAGCACGTCCTATATACACTCAACAGAAACATTGGGCTGTTCTGACACTGATAAGTTTGTCCAAGAAAACATTCCAAATATGTATCACAAGCTAGTGGGATGAGTGATTTCTAACATTGTCCAAGTCTTGTGAAAGTTTACTAAATTCTCATCTTCTGGATCACAACTGGTTGCCCAAATAATGCTGGTGTTTGGTCAGCCTGAGACCTTGTATGAGCCAGAGTCCCCTCTGGCTCATGCCTGTGTTCTCTCTGAGAGGCTATATCTCTTACTTCTCGACAACTCAATCATAGATCATCTCTCAGTCTCGTCCAGGTGTGGAATGAAGGACGTAGGCAGGTGGGCTTCATAAGGATCTTCCTGTGAGGCCTGTGCACCTTAAGTAACCTCCGATTCTTCAGGCTGTATAGATGCAAAATCAGAGAGGTCACCATCTTTAGGAAGGCTGGATAAGGCCTGTGTGTTCAATCTGATTCCACTGGCTAGGTAATAAACATTATTCTCAAGCACCAGGATGTCAACTTCGGATGGTAATCTTGGGAGAATGACAACACGTCTTGTATAGAAGGTTAATGAAATGACCACTGTAACCATACTGGCCTTGAGGTTACTAAGCCTGTAGACAGACATGATCAGTATGATAGCAGACACCAACATTTCTTCCACTTGAGTTAGTTCCTAAATAAGAATGAATATTTCAAACCATGATATTAAATTAATTCGTAATGTTATAGGCTAACCTGCAATTGTGGAGGTACAAAGCCAGGGTCCATATTGCAATTGTTGGCACAAGAGTACAACTTTGGAATCTTCTTCTCCGTGGAACACCTCCTACACTCAACAAAACCATTGGGCTGCATGAGCTGACACAGACAGGCTCAGATCAGTTAAGGCAAGCTCAGAGTTCCTTAACTGAAATCATCACACATGTTGATAATTAATGCTATATCTTACAAACCGTAGCGAGTGTTACCATGGAAACATGCATGATGATAGCTATGTCTTCCCTCTACATTTTGACTCAGTCATAACAGTCATGTGACCAGATAATTATGAATAATTAACAGTTTTTGTAAATAATTGGGTTTACCGCTACCAAATACTGTTGCTATGGTTACCAAATTTTCAGACCATAAGCGTCTTGTAGTGAGGTATCTGAATCTGGGTGGAAACGTTGTCTCCGATATATGCGCATAAAGAAATTAGCAAAAATGCTGCAAAATTTGGGTGTGCATTATATAGAAAATGGTGTTTTTGTCCCATATCTTTATGCACATACATCGGGGACATCATTTCCACCCAGATTTGGATACTTTACTATTAGATGTTTTTGGTCCCAAAATTTGGTTGCCATAGCAACAGTATTTGGTAGCGGTAAAATGAATTATTCATAATTTAGTAATTATAATTAAGTGGCAGATTATTCATAAACTATAGGTCACATGACACTTTTAATTGCATTACCATGTAGATTAAAGATGAGATTATCATTTCATCAAGTTTCCATGGTAACATATGATTTAATTTAGAAGATACACCATATCACTTTTCTTAGATTTTACCTATTATTATACACTGAGCTTGCCTTAACTGTTCTGAGGGTTTGGAAAACATTCCAAACATGTATCAGGTGGGTTGAGCGATTTCTGACATTGCCTTGTAAAGTTTCTCATCTTCTGGATCACAGCTGGTTGCCCAAATAATGCTGGTGTTTGATCAGCCTCGGACCTCCTTGTACGAGCCCGAGACCTCTAGCTCTCGCTCAAGCCTATGTTCGGTCTGAGAGGCTGTCTCTCTTGATCTTCTGTCTTCAGCTTGAGACCTATCTCGTTCAAGTCTACGTTCTCTCTGAGAGGTTGTTTTGACATATATATATATATATTAATCAATAAGAAATTAGAGTAAGATTGAAGAACAGAAATCATTGAATGAATAATTGACAGTGACCATTAATATTTGTTTGAATCAAAATAACGATTATAGCTACTTTGTTGGAGGATATTTATGGCCAAATATTATGACATTGTTCAACAGTCCATCATTTAGATCTATACAGCATGTCAGCCATGTTGAAAGAGAAATGGTAGGTGAAGCATGAATGTATGAGCCAGCCCCTTTGATTATGATGTGACGTACATAAGAAAGGCCATTCAAAGAGAGTCTTCTTATATGGTTCCATTTTATGTAAAGTGGGTGGAGCATGAATGGACCAGCCCTTGTCATTAAGATGTGACGTACATAAGACAGACTCGTTAAAAGATGGTATTCTTATATGGTTCCATCTTATGTACATGAGCAAACATCACTACCTGTGCAGTGTATGCAGAGTACATAAGACAGGCCCATTAAAAGAGGTTTCTTATTATGGGTCTATCTTATGTATGGTGGGTGGAGCATGGATGAGTCAGCCCCTTTGATTATGATGTAACGTACATAAAACAGATCCATTTTAAGATGTTCTTATTATATGGGTCCATCTTTTGTACATGGGTGGAGCAAGGGGATAATCCTTCAATTAAATCTATTAGTTGTACATAAGAAAGAGCCATAATACAAGGGGACTGTTTACATAAGAAAGACCCATAATGTTAGGGATCATCGTACATAAGAAAGACCCATAATATTTGGGATCAAAAGTACATAAGAAAGACCCATAATATTAGGGGTCATTTTGTTAAAAAAGTAATGTTCTACAAACCCGCCAGAGAGAAAGAAAGCCAAAAACGCTTGGAAATCTATTGAACTTCGAACCCTCCAATTTTTGAGCAAATTTTTCCATGTCCACGCTAGGATTAACTGTCATACAGGTAATAGATAAGTACTTTAACACAATAGTTTGTCCTTTTTGAAGTAAGTATGCAGCCAGAGCTGCATAATAAACATCAATCAACTAGTACAAAAAAAATAATTTTAATTTAGTAATTCATCACGTGGCCACATCCTGCAATTTCCGGGTGTAAAGGGTTAATGAGGTCACATGACACAATTTTTTTCCAAAATGTTCAAGATAGATGCAAGATTATTCACCTATGTTTCCATGGTGATAACATACTCTATTAAAAAGCTATTTCATTTTGCATAATTTTTTTTCTTATTTAGTTACCTTAACCTGACCCAGGCCTTAATGGCACTGAACATGATCATCATCCTCTTCCATGTCGATCATTGAGTCAACAACATCAAGAACTATATCAGTGGATTCCTTAGGAATACTATTAGTAGCCCTCACATGTTCTATCTTCAGCCGTGTACCTCTCCTTGCTGGCCTGAAAGTGAGCATCCTCGAATCATAATCATTGCATGCAAGTTTGGCATATTTTAGTTTTGTACATTAGAATGTGCTAAGAAGTATAGAATTTTTTTAAGAGTATAAATTTCGCTGTTTTCGTGGATTACAGACAATCCACAAATTATATTTTTGTTCACCAACTCAGTATGCAGATTGAAAATATCAAACTTTAATTCTGCCAATGTTTCGGTAACCATCAGGGCAAATAATGAGAAAACATGCATGAAATCAACAGTTTTATCAATGTTCAATGTTCACGCACACTCAGTGGAGGCATGTGATGTCACCTCTCCAGAGTGGGCATGGAGTTGCAGTTAGCATCTCGATCGTGATGTTGGTGACCAAGGCGGGGCTTGAACTTCTGTTTGAGTTGGAGCCAGACTTGAGAGATCCCTTTGCCTTCATCTCTGTTCAGTCTAATTCTTGAGTCTGCTGTTCTGATGTAGAGTGCTTCCTTCACAAGTCTTTTCTTGTGATTCTCTTCCACATCTAGTACTTCAACATTTTTCCAATCCATTTCATGTCCATCCTTCCAGCTGTGTTCTGCAACAGCTAATCTCTCTCAAATTGGCCATACTTGCATGCAGCAAAGTGTTCTTTCATTCTAGTAGCCATTGGTCTTCCTGTCTCTCCTATATAGCAATCTCCGCAGGTACAATTGATCTTATACACCACACCACTTCTCTGTTTTCTATCGACAGGGTCTTTCACTTTGGTCAGGAGTTGACTGAGTGTTGGTGGTGATCTGAAAGCTGCACGTATATTGTAATCCTTCAGGATCCTCCTGACTGCTTCGCTTGTTCCTTGGTAATACGGAACCACTGCTCTTGCCAACGGTTCGTCCTCTGAATCTGTCCTTTCAGGTACCAGCAGCTGCCTGTTCTTTGCTTCATTCACAATGACACTGGGGTAGCTGTTCCCCTTCAGGACCTTCTCGAGGTGTGATTGCTCACAACTCAGGGAATCTTTGTCACTCGTGATGTCCTTGGCTCTTCTGAATAAGCAGTTTGCGACTCCTCTCTTCACTGACATCGAATGGTGTGATTTGAAAGATAGATTGTGTGTGTACTCTTCCTGTACACTGATGTTGCCAGTCCTCCATCTTTTTTCCATCTTACCAAGGCATCCAGGAATGGTAGTTTGCCATCTTCTTCAACTTCAACGGTGAACTGAATTGTCAGATAGAAACTGTTCAANTTCTCTTTTCCGTGCCATTCCAGTACTACCGTACTGGGAATTACATTTCCAATGTTTTTTTCACTTGTCAATAATTGCATTCCTTGTGCCCTTAGACAAAAAGGTCCATAGCATAATTTTTCCCAGTTGCCAGAAACATTGGTATCCAGTACTTCCAATGCCTGACGATGTGCTCTCCAATCTTGTATCTGATGGTATTACGTAAAACAACATACATAACATTAATTGTACCATTCGTGATGATAATGTCTGTCCATCTGTTTTGGACATTATTTTATCTGTAAAGAGCTCAGAAGTTTCCGTAAGCCATTGAAGACAATTGAGGTGGGGTATTTAGTCATCTGTGGATTTCACCGCAATGAACATATCTTTACAGTAATGTGATGCTGAAATTCCTGCATCACAAATTCATCTCTGATGTTGAAGCATTTCACAATCTTATCAACACTAATAATAAAAATTATGTATGATGAATTCCCTCAAGTTACAAAGAGACCCAAGTAAAGACAGAGTGTCCCAAAACAGGTCAAAAAGTATGCACAAGGACTCCCATATGAAGTAAAAATTACCGTGACATAATTATTTATACAAGTACAAAAACCATTAGAAATGTAATGTAAACATAGGAATGGCCAAATCGTAAAAAAGTGAGCAAACAAGATAGGAATGCTGGTCAGATTGAGCGAGTTCATTTCACTGTGTCACCTATGTTCATATCTCTACTGCCTCGGAGCTCAATGACATTGTAGACACAGGAATGAACTCGCTCAATCTGACCAGCATTCCTATCTTGTTTGCTCACTTTTTTACGATTTGGCCATTCCTATGTTTACATTACATTTCTAATGGTTTTTGTACTTGTTTGTTCTATTTTTTTTTGAAATAATTGTTTATAATATCAGTATAATACAGTTTTTAGCCTGAGCAGAGAACTTGATCCCGGCTACAGTACAGTCATGCCTTTTACACAGCTGAAACACTGAAATCCCAAGTTGAATCTGATATATATGTGTCTTGTTAGCTATAGATAACTTCCCTACTGAAGAACTGAACACAGAGAACGAGAAAATAGGACAGAACTTGGAGTACTACTTGTGACGGGCATCTTGCAATAAATTCCAAATAACGCACACTTAAATATGGAAAGGGTCGTTAAGCTAGCTAGCTTATGAATAATTTATGGTTTACAAAATAATGGCTGCCATACAGAGAAAGCGCTTTTCGTCTTGTATTGAGCCACTCGACGAGTGACACAGAAAACCGATGCCAAAAGCGAATGAAGACCAACATACCAAGTTTATTCGTTCAAGAATTAGCTTCTACTAGGGGAATGCACGCATTGGTGGGCGAGCCGAAGCGAGATAGTACGTATGATTGTGTATAATCATAGATAAACGTTATCTATGGTATAATATTATGCTTACTGAACTTTAAAAGTCGGTAATGGTCGATGGTTCCGTGGTATAATTATGCAGTGGCCAATGCGCATGCGCAGAAATGTTGAGAAGCACGTGCATTAAAGATCAGCTGGCTGCCTGTGTGTTCAATCTGATTCCACTGGCTCGGTAATAAACATTATTCTCAAGCAACCAGGCCAGAGCTTGCTCCACACACCTCCTACGCACACGAAAGTCTTTGTGTGTCTGGTCACTCTCCTTCCTAACCACCAGGATGTCAACTTCGGATGGTAATCTTGAGAGACTGGTGGCAAATGACAACACGTCTTGTGGGAGGTTAATGACATGTCCACTGTAACCATACTGGCCTTGAGGTACCTGTAGATAGACATGATCGGCATGATAGCAGACACCAACATTTCTTCCACTTGAGTTAATTCCTTAATAAGAATGTATATCATTCAAACCATGATATTAAATTAATTCGTAATGTTATAGGCTAACATGCAATTGTGGAGGTACAAAGCCAGGGTCCATGTTGTTGGCACAAGAGTACAACTTTGGAATCTTCTTGTCCGTGGAACACCTCCTACACTCAACAGAACCACTGATTGGGCTGAGCTGACACAGACAGGTTTGGAAAACATTCCAAACATGTATCACAAGTGGGATGAGCGATTCTGACATCGCCTTGTGAAAGTTTCTCATCTTGTGGATCACAGCTGGTTGCCCAAATAATGCTGGTGTTTGATAAGCCTCAGACCTCCTTGTACGAGCCCGAGACCTCTCTCACTCAAGCCTATGTTCGGTCTGAGAGGCTGTCTCTCGTGATCTTCTTTCCCTATCTGTGGGGCAATGTTATACCGAATTTGGTGAATTTATGCATAACTTGACTATCTACTCATGAATTCAGTATATCAAGCAAACTGACCATAAATAATGTAGCTAGGCTAATGAACTGAACATATCTCTCTCGTCTTCTAGCCCGGGCCGCCTGACTTCTCTTCGCTCAGGCGTTTCTAGCTCCATACGCTCCCTGTAGAGCTCTCTTCAACGTTGGAGCCTTCTTTCATGAGCGCTATCCATTTTATATTAGTAAAACACTTCGAATAGCCTTGAACACTTGAAAAGATTTATACAGCATGTATGGCATATGATATGGCATGGCACATACCGTATAGTTCAATTATTCTTTACGTAATGCGCATGCGAGTAATTAGAAGAACGAACGACGACAAACAAACAAACGAAATTGCCGTTCAACACACTAGGGTGGGCTCGCTTCGGCTCGCCCAATAAGTGTACAATCTTCGAGAAAAGCGGTGACATAACAGAAGAAGAAGAAGAAGAAGATGGAGAAAACTGGAGGTTTGGCATATTTTAGTTTGATACTTTAGCGATGGTTTTAGGCCATGTTTTTGGGCTTGTTAGAAAGAGAATGAACTAAATAGTAGCTTGAGAAGCCTTTTAGTGTCAAGCGCCCGGTTTTTGCTGAGTTATTCGCGTGAATATTTGTATTGCGCTAATGGACCATCCGTGCCATTCCTATGTACCCAGTACTACCGTACTGGGAATTACATTTCCAATTTTTTTTAATTGTTAGAATTACCAGAAGTGGTACATTCCCAGTACGGTAGTACTGGGTACATAGGAATGGCACGGATGGTCCATTAGCGCAATACAAATATTCACGCGAATAACTCTGCAAAAACCGGGCGCTTGGCACTAAAAGGCTTCTTAAGCTACTATTTACCTCTTTCTCTTTCTAATGAGCCCTAAAACATGGCCTAAAACCATCGCTAAAGTACCAAACAAAAATATACCAAACCTCCAATTTTCTCCTTCTTCTCTTCTTCTTCTTCTATGTTATTTTAGCGTATCTCGAAGACTGTTCACTTTCAGAAGCTGATTCTTGAACGAACAAACTTAGTACCATTGTCTTCACGTGCTTTTGGTTATATCGTGTGCTCGAGTCTCCCGTTGAGTGGCTAGATACAAGGCGAAAATACAAGGCTAGATACAAGGCGAAAAGCGCTTCTCCGTATGGCAGCCATTCATTTCTACATCATGCATAAATTCATAAGCTACTTGAAAAGTCAAATTGGCGACCCTTTTCCAGGTAGATAAGTGTGCGTTATTTGGAATCAAAATATTAGCTGCCTGCCTCAGTGCTTTACCTGAAGACAGTGTTCCCATATTCAGGGATTTGGCCCCAGATTTGGGGAATTATAGTGTCTTCTAGGGATCAGGGAAAGACTTTTTCCTAAACCCCGAATATAGGGATTTTTCAAGCTGCACACACCTACACTGCTGCGCGCATGCGCACTACAGCCTTGCCTCGCCTCGACCTCATAACCGCAATGCCACGTGAAGAAGTCATGTCGCTGATGTCAGAACATAGTGGTTCTGATCAAGGCAGTGTTCCCAGATTCAGGGATTTGTCCCTAGATTTAGGGACTTAGGTAGTGTTCTAGGGATCAGGGAAAGACTTTTTTAGAAACCATGAATCTAGGGATTTACATATGCCTTGTATATGATGCAAAAAAGGCTACAATTCAATGTAAAAAGTACTACAAATTGAGTCAAAATATGACCTTTCAAGTCCATTTTCCACTTCAATTGGATAGCGACAAACTTTGAGTTAAAAAGTTCAACGGACAACACATTTTGCTTAGCTAATTAAATATTTGTGGTCACATTTATTAAATTTTAGTTAGTTTAGTGGGTGTTTCAAGGTGTTTTCTATTTATAGGGAAAAATTTACCAAAAAAGGGATTTTTTTGCTCTGTTTGAGGGAATTCATTGCAACTTTGTCTGGTAACACTGGATCAAGGTTCTGATAACAATTCAAGTGCAAGTGAAGAACGACTGTCCACTCCAAAGGTGAAGAAACAAAAGAAAACCTATAAGCAGAGGTATAACAAAGCATGGGAGTCTGATCCATTACTTAAACCCNTAAGACAGACTCGTTAAAAGATGGTATTCTTATATGGGTCCATCTTAGCAAACATCACTACCTGTTCAGTGCATGCAGAGTACATAAGACAGGCCCATTAAAAGAGGTTTCTTATTATGGGTCTATCTTATGTATGGTGGGTGGAGCATGGATGAGTCAGCCCCTTTGATTATGATGTAACGTACATAAAACAGACCCATTTTAAGATGTTGTTCTTATTATATGGGTCCATCTTATGTACATGGGTGGAGCAAGGGGATAATCCTTCAATTAAATCTATTAATTGTACATAAGAATACAAGGGGACTGTTTACATAAGAAAGACCCATAATGTTAGGGATCATCGTACATAAGAAAGACCAATAATATTTGGGATCAAAAGTACATAAGAAAGACCCATAATATTAGGGGTTACTTTACATAAGAAAGACCCATAATATTAGGTGTCATTTTGTTAAAAAAGTAATGTTCTACAAACCCGTTGCACAGCATAGTAACAGTTCGCAACTAAATGAAAATGAACAGGGCTAACAGTACGGTCTATATCTCTGCAACAGAAGCAGCTCCACCCCTCAAATTTTGCGTGGAGCATGCTGAGATGTAGCGCAATGCGTCCGTGCAGTAAAAAAAATTTAGCGCAAAAATGCGAAATAAACTAAAACCGTATTTTACTCTAAAAACAGTAATTTCCCAAACATCCGGTTTTCCCTTAGAGCCTCACATATAGTCTTTAATTTTTGCACCCTGTTCCTAATGAGCTGCAAACTACAGTAGTGCTGAATACCAACCATAACTGCAAACTTCTTTCTGTCTGGCTGGGCAGGACAGCTTACCAGATAATGTCATGGTCATGTTAATTTTACTGTTCTTAGAGTTTAGCTTTTATTTTCTTTATATAAATTGCTTAAGAAGAAACTAAACCGACAACAATAAGTAGCAATACACCTAATAATGTGAAACTTTTGATTATCACTTGCAAGAAGTTAAGATTTAGAGCCAAAATAGCTGGATATTCATCCCTACTTCAAATGCAAGATCCACACGTGGCACGTCAGCTGGAATGATGGGCATGGCTCAGCTAGACCCTCCCTCACCTCTTCTGTAAATGTTTTCCTGATGCAGCTTAGCTTGCCCATGATTTCCTGAAGTTTCAGGGCTTCTGTGTTCATTGCTAATATACTGCAGCAATACTAATGAATACGCTAATGAGCACACTCAGCCCTCCAGACCGTAATTCTAATTTAACGAACTACAAGTAATGAATATCTGCCATTACAGAGAAGTATGTTAACAACATACCGAGTACAATTAATGTATAGCAGAGGTATCACATATGACACCTCCACATTAAAGGTAGAAAATTTACAGGACTGCCTTTCCATCGCCATAGTTGCAATGAAGCAACTATTTACCCCTTAAACTTACCCAAACTGCAGCCAATCAGATTGCAGCAACACACAGCATGACACGCATGCGCATTCTTGGCAACGATGAGAGCTATTTTTCCATCTAATTCACTGCGTTCAAACGATAGAAAATACATCTCTCATCTCAACCCCATGCATCATACATGCTAGACGCATGTGCCCAACATGCAATCACATCAATTCACGGTAAACTGGGAAACTCAAGGAATGTGTATGCAACAGTAAACAGGCAAAGACATTACCAGTCTAATGTGGCTGAACATAATAATCTGGGATACCATGCATGCAATGCCATGGACATCCATGAGCAAGCTACCATCTGTCTATAGGCCAACTTGGCCAACCGTCTAGCCACTACTGAGTGGACTTGCATCAACGTATACCATATGCTTGTGAGTATAATGATTACAGATGAAATCAACAATCAACAATCAGGGCTATAGATCACCAAAAGCTATCATAGGTTATTGCTAAGTGACCCATGAGAGAGTACAATGTCTCACTATGCTCCAAGCAACAGCAACTCATGATATTTGCAAGTTACCCATGCAGGAGAGGGTATAAACTTGTACTATGCTCCAATCAACAGCAACTCGCACACCGCGCCACACATAGCTATAACTAGCAGCCAGTAGCTAGGCCACCATGTGCCTATGTCTCAAGCTGAGGAAAGCCTATACCATTGTCTTAGTGTGGGATGTCCCCCCTCATTTTGTCCCCCCGGACATTATTCACTAGTAAATTTTGTCCCCCCGGACATTATTCACTAGTGAATTTTGTCCCCCTAGGACATTATTCACTAGTGAATATTGTCCCCCCTCAGTGAATAATGTCCTCCCTTCCAAATGATGCCAAATGATGTAAATGATGCGCAAACAGTGTTTTTCAAGGGGGGACAAAATTCACTAGTGAATTTTGTCCCCCCCCTTCCCTCCTCCCAAACTCTTCCACACAAACTGCATGCAGCTCAGTATAGCCTCATTTTATAGGCTCAGCTACACAGCTAGGAAGGCCTGCGGCAAGTAATAGTGTGCGAGTCTTTGCTGTAGCTTACTTGGAAATTAATATTGATTATTTATGTTTAAAGACAGGGCGTAGTACAAGTAAGCATTAGATTGTCAACACTGATGGTGCACAATTATATCAGTTACTGCATGCATGACTTACAAAGTTAGGCTGATAGTAGATGCATACTGATCTATATGCTGCACAATAAGTGGGAGGGGCTAACTAAGAGTGCCACACGTACACGTTCTAACAGTACGGTACATGCATGGTGCACATGCAGCGCTGTAGCGGCTGCTGGCTAAAAATGCTGGCAAGAGTCTTGAGACTGTTTTATCTAAGCCTGAGCTCTACAGTATACTTTTGGAGGGGGGACATTATTCACTAAGGGGGGCAATATTCACTAGTGAATAATGTCCGGGGGAACATTATTCACTAGTGAATTATGTCCGGGGGTGTAATAATTTGCGGTCGGCGTCTGTACAACCATTCAGCTCCAGCTGAGCACGCAGCGTTCTCGCACAACAATACTGTCACAACTGACACAGAAATTTTGAGAGATTGAGAGAGACTGAAAATACAGCCCTAGATCTTTTCTTTTATACGAATCAATACAATAACAGCCTAAGGCTGGACACAAATTACAGAACAATAGACTGACATAATAACGATAGCATATGTTACATCCTACTATGCATTCACAATAGTGTTACATGAAAGTCTTTTAGGGTACAGTCTACAACATCCTCCCCCACGTTGACCGCTAAAGGTGGTCAACAGATTGGTTCTCCTCTGCAAGTGAACAGGCCTTGATCTGTTCCCGGGCTTTAATTGCTGCACTTCTCTTCTTCTTCGAAGTTGCTGATGCCTCTGAGTGAGTCTTGGGATGCCTGTCAACTGTAGGCTGTTTCTCCACAGTTGTCTCCTGTTTCTGGCAGTGAGTGACTTCCAGGGGATACAGTAACTGCACTGGGCGATTTAATGTGGTTGTTCTGCCTTTCTTAGAAGGAACCTTTAACACTGCACCTCTAGTCTTTCCGTCGCTGCCGGTAATGGTCTCTTCTACCTTGGCCAGCTTCCAGAATCCTCTGGGTTGGCTTTCTTTGTGCAACAATACTACGTCTCCTTTGGCAATGGGAGTGACTGTAGCACTTCCTTTGCTATATCGGTGTGTGTCTCTCAATTCCAGTAAGTAGACTCTCATCTCCACCGTGTCCAGAAGTGATTGAGCACGTTGTTCAAGTGCTTGGCTCTCCTATTGAGATGTGCTGAATTAATTTCGAAGTCCTCATCATTGATGTCCTCCTCATAGCTGAGGTTATCGGGCAGACTGAGAATCCTCCGACCTATCAGCAAGTGTGACGGGGTTAGAGGTTCGTCTAGGTCATCTGAGGACACGAAGGAGAGGGGACGAGAGTTAATAATGGCCTCGATTTCAATGACTGCTGTTAGTAGCTCGTCATGTGTCAGCTTAGCTTGGCCAATCATTTTTTTCAAACACCTTTTGGTGGATCTGACCATTCTCTCGAATATACCACCCCACCAGGGTGCTTTCTCAAGATGAAACTTCATTCTACTCCAATCTTGGAGAGATGTTGCTTTACTTCCTGGCAACCCATGATCTTCTTAATTACTTGTGCTGCAGCCTTGAAAGTCTCTTCATACTGTGGATAAAGGTAGCAGTTGACATGTCAGGTACAATGTCCAGATGGGTAGCTCGAGTAATGCAGCATGTGTACAGACAGATCCAGAATTTTGCAGTCTTGGTTACACCATACGTCTTAACGTATAGGGGACCTGCAAAGTCGACAGCCGTGTAGGCAAACTGTGGTGCTTCATTTACGCGAAAGGCTGGAAGCGGTGGGGGAAAAGGAGCACTAAATGGTTTTCCATCAAATCGTCGGCACAGAACACATCGGCCGATCAACATCTTCACTAGACTTCTTCCTTTAACAATCCAGTACTTAGCTCTAATCTCTGTGAGAGTTTCCTTCACACCATTATGTTGCACTCTTTCATGTGCACTCTGCACAACAAGGGCTGTGAAAGGATGGTCTCTACTGAGCATCACTGGATGTTTGGCAGAGTAAGACAATGGAGCATTTGTTAGCCTTCCACCACATCTCCATACATTCTCTGAGTCTGTGAAGAGGTTGAATTGTTTCTTCCAGCTCTCAAAGTGTTTGTCTTGCATCAACATGGACTGAGATTCTTTAATCCATAACCTCTCTGCTCTGGTAAGATCACTTGACTGCAACGAGGTGTCATTTTGATTTGGTTCTGACACTCTTGACCTTCTCTTGAGCAGGTCTATGAACTTCAGGACGTATGCTCTCACCCTTAAGAGCCGAGAAAGAGAACTATGATCTTTGCATCTGATGATGTGTCCAATACCAGTGAATTGATCCAATGTTAACAGACTGTGGATGGGGTTCTGCTGTTTGGTCTTCAACTCTTTGACACATTCCTCCGGCATCTCATCCAAATGTTGATGCAGCTCTGAATCAGCTGTGTATTGAATGGTTCTTAGCCAATCTGGTCCATTCTTCCACAACATATGACTGGACAGTTCAAGAGGACTGGTGCCTCGTGATGGAATATCTGCTGGGTTGTCTTTTCCACAACAGTGATTCCAAGAGTCAGTAGCTGTCAGTTTACGGATTTCGTTGACTCTATTTTGGACAAAGGGCTTCCACTCCTTCTCCAGTCCTTGTATCCAGAACAAGGCGACCTTTGAATCTGTGTAACATTTTGGCTGAGAAGGTGTTAGCAGTGCAGACAAACTCTGCATTGTAGTTGATATGAGACGGGCCAGTAAGAGTGCTGACAGTAACTCCAGTCTTGGGATTGTTAGACTTTGAATGGGAGCTACTCGTGTCTTAGAGACTACAAACTTGATGTAAATTCTTGTGTCTGTTTCAATGCTCAGGTAAACCACAGCAGCATAGGCACTAACAGATGCATCACAAAATCCTTGCAATAAGCATGAGTTCACTGTTCCAGTTACATTGTGGAAATAACTCGGAGGTATTGAAATTGGAGGAGCTCATTGGAGATCAGTAATCAATACTTGCCATTTACTTGCAATTGACCCTTCCAGACGTTGATCCCAATCAATCTTCAACTTGCATAACTCCTGCATTAACATCTTGAACCGAATGGTGACTGAAGCTAGGTACTCCAATGGGTCGTAAATTCTTCCAATGAGTCTAATGACATTTCTCTTGGTTGGCTCCAGCTCTGCAGCTGCCCTGGAAAGGGTAGTGAATTCAAAGCGAAATTGGTCAGCAGAGACAACCCATGTCACTCCGAGAACCTTCTGTTCTCCTGGTTGTGACTGTTGTGTGCTTCCTAGCACGGACTTTGCATAGGTCTCATCTGGATCACTGTTTGTTTCTTGGCATCCTTGCTGAACTGTGCCTTCAGCAGAATTTATTCTTTCTTGAAGCCTTAAATAATTTGTTGTGAACTTTCTCAGATTGAAGGATCCTTTCTTTAATATTTTCTTTGAGTTGCTGTACATCTCGTACGCCTTCTCTTCATCACTAGCTCCAAACACCACATCATCAACGTATATGGAGCTGAGGAAGTCGGACACCAACTCTGGGTGTATGGTTGCAAAACTCTCCATGTGGTGTTTAATGGTGGCATTCAACAAGAATGGACTCGAACATACACCAAACACTACTCGTGTGAATCTTAGAGTGATGATCTTGGGTGGGACTTGTGCTGTGTCCTCAACCCATAGGAAGCGAAGAACGTCTCTGTCTCGTTCTGCTATCGAGATCATTAAGAATGCTTTCTCAATGTCGGCGGTAAAGGCGACTCTGTGAGTATGAAATCTTATCAAGATGTCAAGAATCTTTTGGTTAAACTTGGACCCAGTATACAGACAATCATTCAAGGATGGTCCACTTGTTCGAGCAGATGCATCGTACACTACTCTCACTTTAGTAGTGTCTCGATCACGACGGATTACGGCATGATGTGGTAGGTAATGCACACTTAAGTTGTCATTCGGTTTGTTGACTTCTTCAGGTTGAACTATTTGTACAATGCCCTTGGATATTTGATCTTGGATGATGGCGTTGTACTCTTGAAAGACTGTTGGATTTTGTCTGAGTCGATAAAGAAGACCTTTTAACCTTTTAAAACTCAAATTGTAGTTGGTTGGTAAGGTTGCATATGTATCTTTCCATGGCAGAGTGACCTCATATTGACCTTCCTTAAATTGAATGTTGTTTTCAAACTCTTCAAGAGGTGACTTATCTCCCAACGTCTCAAGTCTCCAAAAGATTGCAGTGCGTCTTCCAATTCCTTGTTGCTACAAGGTTCCGAATCAATTCTTAATGCATGTGTTGCAATAAGACTCACTGCTGACGTTGGTTATCCTTTGACAAGTGTGGGGCCTGAGAGCACCCATCCTAACTTTGTCTGTATGGCTACAGGACCACTTGTTCCACGGCATATTTTGTCAGTGGTGAATTCCCAGTAGTAGTCTGCACCAACCAACACATCTATGTTCAATTGTGTCTTACCATTCGACACATCGGCCAGGTCAAGCCTCGAGAGGTGGCTGTGTTCCTGTGCACATAAGGAAATTGGCTGGGCATTTAAGGAATCGAAAATGTGTGACACCTTGAATAACATTAACTCCTTGTCACTTTCATGCTCCAAACTTACTCTGACTCGCACAACTTCACACAATTGTGAATCATCTCTCTTGGAGCCAAAGGCGGCAATTGACAGACGATGCTCACTCTCTGACTGAAGACTCAATGCATCACTTGCTTGCTTGGTGATGTAAGAGTGTTGGCTTCTGCTATCAAACACAAGTCGTATCGTGAGTGTGGCATTTGGATTGCAAGGGTGGTACAACTCAGCCAATGCTGTCTGCAACAACACTGTCTTGTTTGCTTCAGTAAATAGAGTAACAGATGGAGTACTCTTTGCATCAAAAGTTGCAGCATGAGGATTCAAGCCTTGTTGAGCATTAGATGGAATAGTTGCTACCGTTGCCCTTTTGGGAATCTGTGTAGGTTTGTTCGATACTTGTGCTTGTCGAGGCGCCTGTTCTTGTGCATTGTTTCTTGAACAAATGCTAGTGTGATGATGGCCGCCACAATTTTGGCATTTGTTTGGTGATCGACATGTGCGACTCATGTGACCTTTTCTCAAACATGTGAAACAACGACCACTCTTTCTGAGTATTTGTGTACGTTCTTCAACAAGTGACACAACCTTGCATTTATTTGAAGAATGATCATTCTGACAATAACAACACGAGATGGTAGTGTTAGCCCCTGAAACTAATGCCATTGCACTTGATGTTGCTGGGGCAAGCGATTTTTCTGATCTTTGAGATTGCTGCGGGTGATTGGGGGCAACCCTTTCTCTTGCCACTACCTCTCTTTCCACCACTTCCAGTAGTGAATCTAAATTCCAATTTTCTTCTGAAATTTCTCGACTAATAATAAGACACAGATCGGCTGGCAATTTGCTCAAGAGAACTGGTGTAAGCAGACTTCCATATGTTTTGGAGTCAACTCCAAGTGATTTCAAGCTCCTGATGTTTGACTTAACATTGTCATAGAGGCGACTCAATGCTTTGACATTATGTGACGATGTGACAGCCTCCATACTGAGCAAAATGTCCATGTGCTTGCTAATGATTTGTTGCTTACTGCCAAATCTCTTCTCAAGGATTGTGATTGCTTCCTTATAATTGGCAGACGTTAGAGAAAGGCCAGAAATTGCTTCTTGAGCTGTACGTTCCAGCAGTGAATTCAGATAATTGTCCACATCAGACAATGCTTCGTTTTTGTGGATGGCCGAATCAAACGACTCCCAGAATGTTGTCCATTTCGTTATGTCACCATTGAAGGGCTTTAAGGTCAACTTTGGGAGTTTCACCTTCGAAACTGCAATCTCATAGCTTGGATGCACTTTCACTGATCCGCGCTCCATAGATACTGAATCTTCAAGCTTGGGTGGAGTGGGTGGAGCTAGAGTATAGCTCTGTCGATATTGACTATTGCAGCATAAATACATTCCTTGAATTCGTCGGCTTGACTGATTTCGTCCGCTAACGCCGTTTCGTCCTCAGTGAGGTGTCCTCATCCAACTTCGTAAGTGCTTTCAGCTTCTCATTGAGAGTCAGTTTCAATAGTTTGAGCTTAATTAGCGGTGTCCACTGCTTCTGCAGAAAGAGTCTTTTCAACATTGCTGATAATACGAGTAGCAGACCCTCTGTGACCAGCTCAAATCCTTTTCTTCTTGGCAAGAGCTTCTGCCATTTCTCAAATAGATAGGTGACTTCAGTTTCAAACTCAGAATATAACTTCAGCACCTTGCAATTGAGTTTCTCAGCTCAGCTGGAATTTCAGAGCGCAGAATCCGCATCTGGCTCGAAGGACCATGTAATAATTTGCGGTCGGCGTCTGTACAACCATTCAGCTCCAGCTGAGCATGCAGCGTTTTTGCACAACAATACTGTCACAATTGACACAGAAATTTTGAGAGATTTATGCGTTCACAATAGTGTTACATGAAAGTCTTTTAGGGTACAGTCTACAACAATGCAAACATAGGAATGGCCAAATCGTAAAAAGTCAGCAAACAAGATAGGAATGGTTGTTAGATTGAGCGAGTTCGTTCCTGTGTCTACAATGTCATTGAGCTTAGTAGGGATATGAACATAAGGTGACACAGTGAAATGAAGTCACTCAATCTAACAACCATTCCTATCTTGTTTGCTCACTTTTTTACGATTTGGCCATTCCTATGTTTGCATTACATTTCTAATGTTTTTTGTACTTGTTGGACTACTTCATTTTTCTAATCAGTTGGCTAAGCAGTGGAATAAACTATAACAGACTAGCAAATTAAACTGTACTGCCAGCCTAGAGTTAACCATACTCGGAAGTTGAACCAATACAACAATAAGCTAAATACAATTTTAAATTAAGTTCATGCAGATCTAGATCCATTTACGACACTGAGGATCCATACGTATGAGAGATCAAGAAATAAAAATTAATGAACTACTCAAGTGCCAAAATTGAGACCATTCCTTGTTCATATCGCACTGCCCATTCCTACACGACTTATTTTTTGTAATTTTTACTACTTGTATATATACATACAAGTAGTAAAAATTTTGTAAAAATAAGGAGTTTAGGGATGGGCAGTGCTGTAAAATATGATGAAACAAGGCAAGCCTCTGAATTTCGGCACATGACTACTTCATTTTCTTAGTCAATAGATCTCCGTGTACTGATATATTCATACATCTTGCATATGCTTATATATAATGGGATCAATGGTTCTATGGTTCAAGAAATCACTTAATTGGATGGAGTATATAACAAGCATGTATAGGCAATTAGACTTTAATCACATAAAAGTGAAGTAGTCATGTGCCGAAATTCAGAGGCTTGCCTTGTTTCATCACTTTTACAGCACTGCCCATTCTAGGCTTACATTGCTCCACACCTGGCTTATTAAAATTTTATCTAAAGTTGTTTTCAAAAATTGTTGTGAGCATAATAGGGTAAAATTTATAGCATAATAGGAGAAATATTTGAGCATTGCCAAAAGCACAATTGGAGACAATTGGAGACTAATTTTAGCATAATATACTCAGGCCTAGTAGGAATAGATAGTGCTGTAAAAAGTGATGAAACAAGGCAAACCTCTGATTTTGGCACATGATTACTTCAATTTATAAGTCTAGATCTCCATATCTGACTGTTTCTTATATAGTTGTCTTAATGATTCAAGCAATTATTTGGCTAATTTAGATGACGTATAGCTAAAAAAATGTAGGCAATTAGACTTTAGCCACAAAAAAATGAAGTAGTTATGTGAGACTAGCCTTGTTTCATCACTCTTTACAGCACTGCCCATTCCTACACTGCTTATTTTCACAAAAATTTTTTACTTGTTTATTTACTTTGTCCAACACTATAANGGTCAAAGGTCATTTTTTGAAGATGTAATTTAGCATCACTCAAAAACGGCCGCTTTTTTCCCCGGTAATTTCACATTCATGTGATCTGTAAAAATTCTTCTTTATGTTGTGAAAGTTTCGTGATGGGATCTAAATGGAATCAGAAGATACAGGCCTATACATACACCTGAGTGTAGTATTTCTATTTATTAGTATTTTTCATTTGCAAATGATGTAGCCAGGTGTATGTATAGGCCTGTATCTTCTGATCCCATTTAGATCCCATCACCAAACTTGTACAACATAAAGAAGAATTTTTACAGATCACATGAATGTGAAATTGTCGAAAAAAAAGTGGCCGTTTTTGAGGGATGCTAAATTACGTCTTCAAAAAATGACCTTTGACCTGCTAACGAGTGACCGTCCACTTCAAATGAATCATCTGAAGCGAAATTTCATCCCGAGTACAATGGTACCAGCCTCAATAGCTGAAAACAATCAGAGCATTAGTTATTTGCTAATAAATGGGTCAACGTCATTGAAAAATGGTCAATTTCCGAGGCTTATAAGTGAGAAGGCATACAACATATGATGCCCAAATTAGGTGTGGTTTAATAACTTGTGGTAAGGTATGTATATCTTAAGTTTTGTTGAATTCTGTGAGGGTGCTCATTTTTTCGTGTTGATTTGGCATGGAATTACCCACATGTTCTCTAATTGCATACTTGCAAACAATAATACTCTTAGACTAGTCTCTAACTAGACCCTGCTCTTTGTACTCCCTGTAGTCATGCAGGGTAGGTAAAACACAAGTGTGTCTTTGAGAAAATTGGGGTTACTGACTGGGTAAGTACAAATTTCAAAGTTTAAATTTTAACACCAGTCCATTCTTGCCAAAGTTTCGATTACAATGCAGTAATCATCAACAAGGCTGTATGGTCTACAATGCAGTAGACACAATCCATGTTTAAAAAAAAAACACGGATTCTCCACCAGAGGGGGAGGGCCATTGCACTAGCAGCACAGGTATATCTATGAAACAATTTCAACCCAGTAACTCACCTCAACATCCATTGCCTATTGTGCTGAACCGGTTTCGGCCAATACCAGGCCTCATCAGCAGCACTGGGGCAGCATGGTGTCATCTCCATCATGTGTATGTGTCTTTACTAAACATGTAGGCAAGGCTCATTACACTCCAATCATGTGTTAACAATATATACTTTTGATCACATTCACCTCTGTAGTCAACAAAAGTTCACTTGTGTGGTACACCTATTTTGCCTCCATGGAAAAGGGGCCTGGGTAGAGTCCATTTAGATTTATTCTCTTATTTATCTAATCAACCAAAATTTGACCTTCCAGCTCTGTTTGGATAAATTTGTTTGCACTGTGTTGTAATTAAAGCGTAGTATTGATAATCATACTATTATAGTACACTTAGTTTAATGATATTCATAGATGGATACTTCTTACATGTGCCATCCACCCACATTTTTTGTGCACTTTCATAATTTCCGGTGGGAGGGAGCCTGGGAACGAGGCTAGCTGACCACCCTTAAGTTAACAGTATAATGACAGCTGGAGTACAATCAAGTGGGTTACCTACATTGAAAGTCCTTGGCTAGTTTCTGTATAGAGGTTAATGGAATGAGGTTAACTTCTTACATCTATGATTCTCAATGACAAAATGTGATGTAAATCAATGAAATTGCTGTAAACAACTTGATCAGTTGTTATAAAAGAAAATCCGACTGATTTGAAACTCAGAATACAAAATCTTCACTTCAAGGAGAAGAAACTAATCTTCAGTCAAGAAAACTTTTCAAACTTCTATCAACCATTGTCGATCAATCGTCAACCATGCAGCGATACGTCATCACTGTAGCACTGGTGTGTGCTCTGATCACCTTCAGCTCCTCATCTCCTGCTACCAACACTGGTCCCATGTTGAACCTCCTCACTGCCACAACCAATGAAATAGAAGGAGAGTACTACAGCGACGTGACCGAGAGAAATGGCATCTACTTCCTGAGCACCACAATAGAGGAGGATGACTCTTTCTTCATTCAAATCACAACTTTAGATGGCGAAACAATCCTCAGCATTAAAGGATCACGTGTTTCTAACTCGCCTTCATTGATGTCCATACTGGGAACGAGGTTTGTAGTCACCACCAATTTCTCTGATGATGGTTCGTTCAAGACGGTTCCTCATTTTGTGTCTACGGAGTACCTGCCACAAGTGGAAGAAGCATTTTACCAGAATTCATACGAAGCTTTGAACGGTTTGCTTGAATATCTTCAAGAAGACTTAAATACGAAAATGCTCTTGGATACACTTGCTGCCAAGTTACTTCTACGTCCTGAGATTGAACTAANATGCAATAACAAAGTTTTTAAGGCGCGTGAATTTGGAACCCATGCATGCAGCTATTTCACCGGTAGCAACATGCAATAACTATTGTGCAATAGCTTGTAACACTGCACATGCACTAATACTTGCTTAATAAGCGTCTGTATAACTCAATTTCTCTAACCACAGGGATCTGTATACCTCTTATCATAATGTACACAAATGCAGGGACAGTCACTGTGTAGCATTTTAGCTGCTATACCTTATAGCAACTACTTGTCCAATGATATCAATGGGCAAGAAATTCAATTTATTTACAAGGTCAAGTATATGCAGTTAATTTGTGATTATGAAGTATGCAGCGCATTATGTGTAGTTTTTATTTCTTCCATAATATAATCTATCCATTCATAAAATCATATTATAAGCAAAGTTGTGTATGTCCGTGTGTGTCTGTGTGTGTAACGGAAGGTCACCGGAAGTGATGCGACCTCGAGCTAAAATGCTACTTTTCTCTGGACTGTGAAAATTTCAAACTATGAAAAGTGTGCCTAGAGAGTTAGCTTAGATATAGTCCAAGCCTAATGTAGAATGGCAGGCGCTACAAGTACGGCTAACTTTTTTGAGATCCCTGATAAGGCTTAATTACCAGTGGCATCCGTATCCGACAAAGAAGCGTGATATAGAAGCCAATCTTTTTTACAAGAGAAGCGTAGCGAGGGGAGTGCTTTCGCTTCTTGAAGTCTGCTTCTCTGTCGCTGCATGTACACGAAACACAGCTAGCCAGATAATGAGTTTCTTTGCCAGCTGATTGCAAAAATGGCGGAAGTCAGAAAAGGGTCGTCTGTGACGTCCCGTATTGAGGTAAATTGCTGCTGGCCAAATTGCGGAGAGGAGTAGTGCATGCCATGGTTACCTTTATTCCCTGTCCAGGTATTGCTATGTAGATGCCTGTGCTAAGCAGCTTGCATGCATCTAGCAGTATATATCAGTAAGCTTCATACACAAGCAAGGAGCGTGGCGAGCGAAGCGAGCCACACTCCTTGTAATAATAATTATTGTAGATAAATTCTATAGTGTTTAGAGCTTAGGTATAGATTTTATACTCTATATAGCAATCGCCAACAGATTGAGAATAGGCTTGAGGCTAATGTGCTCAAAAATTTGAGCATTATTCCATTTAGCACTGCCTTGAACTAACCACATTATTCCTGTAAATTTTCCTATTATTCTTTTAATTTTTATTATTATTCCTGATTTTTGAGACTCACAACTGTAAATATAATCATTTCTGATCCAGTAGAAACACAACTGTCCTCTTTTTTGTGTTTCATTGGTTTCATCGCTAGATTTACTGCTTGATTTATCAGGTAGAGTCTCTAGATCACTGCCATCCTTGTCTGAGACGACCTTTGACCCATACAGTTTGAATTGCCACGTCCTTGCCTCACCCTCTCTCGTCATCTTTGAAGAGCACTCTGTCTGTACAAACGATGCAAACTATACCTGAACTCGAACTCAAAGCCATCTGTGACTGTCCATGAGGCACGAGTAATTTTTCGTAATTTAGCTAGATTTTCTCCCGTTTATTCTTTCCAAAATCAATCATTCCCCATTATGCTCAAAGGTACTATTATTCTGGAAATTATGCCCGCACATATGCCGCACCCCTAATTGAGAATAGTAAATTCCACTAAGTGAAAGCTTTGGCATTTCTGTTTTAATAGTTGCATGTCATGCAGCAGACTCTAATCCAAAGAATCATGGCCTGTTATATGCCTAGCTTTATATATAAACCTCACATTCATTCAATGACACTTACAATGTATAATAATTGTAATTGATGGACTATAAACAGCTTTATATAAAGTCTAGCAGTTTAACTCTTTAGGGCCTAAATTTGTTAATTAACCTTGGTCATTGTACATTTTTGTCCTCTCTTTAACATTAGCCACTCTCTTTTGTAGCTAGTTGAGATTAGTTATGGTTATGCTAAACCATGGCTAAATCGAATTAGTTCTTGCTTTGCTTTTATTAACTTTAAAGCTTGCAAAAACAAAAGGGGTCAAAGATTGCCAAATGACCTGCATGCATACTTTAGGGTTTTTTTCCAGCTTGCAGAGCAGGACTGCAAAAGCGCTTGCATGCTGGTATAGCCAAAGCCTCCCTGCGCCTCTATAGCTAGCATCAAGCTTCTCCTGCAAAGCACTAAGAAAAAAACGTGAGTTAAAAACCAAAGGTCACAATCTTGCCGTGATTGCGACCATTGAACTCTAACGCTTACTCAGGTGCATTAAGGCCTGACCCCTACTGACCCCGCATTTAAGGCACTAATTAAAACTTGAAATTGAAATATATTTTTTTGTACGGTGGGAAGCCACCATAGTACCATTTTTGTTCTCCTAGCATACTTACGTATGTACTCACTGACTTACTTGATCATGGTTTCCAGAAAACAAGAAAGTGTTGAGCCAACTTTGACAGCACGAGGTAAGTCCTTTTCAAGGGGACAACGTTCGTTAATTGTTACTCATTTTTATCACAAATATAATATTTATTATAAGCCTAAACAAAAACTGGAAAGCTTTGAAACTTAGCATATAACTTAAACGTAGCAATCTTGTAGCAATCTTGTAGCAAGGTGGAGTTCAAACGTCGACCATTATCTACACACGTTAACGCGCATGCGCATTTTTTACTCTATGCATATAGATGCTTCAAGCTTTTTGTAGGGACTAACCAGTCTCTAATAGTATTCACACTGTAGTGTTGAAAAAAGTGAATGAACAAGTAGCAAAAATTCCAAAAAAACAAGCAGTGTAGGAATGGGCAGTGTGGTAAATAGTATTTGCAGTGTCTGTATTTGTGAGGAAAGTAGAATAAAAAATTAATTATTATTGGGATGCAAAAAAATTAAACACAGCCATAGCTTACCTCACAAAAGTGGAAGTAACATCCCTTGACTCCACTGTTTGGGAACACAGTGTGTACAGCATTCATAATCGCCAGCTAAGTCTGACAGAACCATGGAGGGGTTCCGTTTCGGTTGAAATGAAATCTTTGTTTCCATTCTTTTTACGATTTAGTAAATCGTAAAAAGAACAGAAACAAGACTGGAATGGCTGTGTAAAAAATTCTTCCTGTGCGCAAAATGAGAGACTCAATAAAGAGATTGTTAAATGCAGCCCATACTGATACAGGAAGAATTCTGCACACACTCTAACAGCCATTCCAGTCTTGTGTCCGTTCTTTTTACGATTTAGCCATTCCTGTGTCTCATTACATTTCCGATGTTTTTTTTACTTGTGATATAATTATGTATACAAGTAGTAAAAATTTTATATCCATCCCTCCCAAATGTAACAGTAAGTTGCTTTCCCATAGTGGTTACCTTGTTCAGAACTGTTCATACAGCCTTGTTAGTAGTAGGCCTGAGAGAGTTCCACATAATTTTGTTGCACTATAGGGACAGCCACCTTTGAGCCTAGGAAGCGCGGACTCATATTTTGAGCATGTGAGGCATCTTTTCCATCAAGATTAGATGTTTCACTTGTAGGCATCTACTCTGATTTTTTCCCTTTCTTTCTTTTCCTCCTTCCAACAACAACTAGAAAAGTTTCACTGGGTCAGCAGCTATAGTTGTTACAATGTGAACTAATGCTAATCAGTTGGCAAGCCAAGAGGGGTATAAGTAGGCAACTTATATATCCAACAAATGAAAAAGAAGTAGTCATGTGCTGAAATCGAGACGTTCCTTGTTTAATTCCTTCCCTTTTACAGTACTGCCCATTCCTACACTGCTTATTATTTTTACTACTTGTAAAATACTGCACCATTTTGATGTAGGTATAAATGCCGTTAATATAGTGTAAGACCACATGATTATTGCGCATGCGCATCATCTAATGGCAAATACGTAACTCTGCCACGGATCGACGTCGAGGAGCTTGTTACGTTAATTTTTTCAGCATTTTCATGTCTTAATTTCAATGTGGTTAAACACGTGGCTTGCCTGAACTATTGATTACATTCCAGTGATCCGTGGCAGAACTATGTATTTGCCAGATCCTTTCTTCCTCCTCCTCTTCCTGTCCTGCTTACTATTAGCAGAAAGGGTCTGGGCACCAGACTAGTCTCTGACAGCATTAAGCACCTTAGTGTTGAAAACAAGTCTGAATGAACAAGTATAGTGAAAATTTCATAAAAATTAAGTGTATAGGCCCTAGGAATCGGCAGTTAATTCTGTAAAAAGCAATGAAACAAGGCATGTCTCTGAATTTCGGCACATGACTAGTTCATTTTGTGTCAGTCTCATCATAGCTGCTTGCCTAGTTGTCTCTTAATTGTGATGATCATCCAATTTATTTAGTCATACAAGTGATTCCTTAAACCATGGATGCATTGACTCAGAATTATTGATTATTATATAACTAGTAACTTACATCACTCATGCAATAATGAAAATGATTCAGGTATACCTAGTCATGTACCGAAATTCAGAGACATTTCCCGTGTTTTATTGCTTTTTACAGAACTACCCATTCCTACACTATAAAATATTTACTATAATAATTGTTGCAACATAGATGCAAGTCATCAATTTTTATTATACATAATATTATATGCTATACGTCACTTAATTATAAGGGCGCGCCTGAGCGAGCCCCAGTGGAACGGTGAAACATTGAGGAAGTGTAATGCCTACACGCATGACGTTGACCAAACCGGAAATAGCTAAGCTAACGTGAAAGCCAAAAAATTTATAAAGATCTGGGCCTCAGACTTACGGTGTTTCTATTTACATGTGCGCACGCAAAATTGAAAAACAAAGAGCAAGAGCTGGATGCGCGCACTTACACATCGAATAGTCTTTCAAGTTGCTGCTTTTAGTCTGACAACACTGCTACTTACAGTCAGCTATAGCTAGTTGCTCATTTCTTCACAGACACAGCCTTGTTCCCAGCTGAATTGACAGCTACACTGTACACACTGACAGCCAGATTCAGTGGTACCAGCCTGCTTGTTAGTTAGTAACCTTGAGTACTCAAAATCATTTCAATAAGTTTGCCCATAGATAATAGGTTTGCTACAACAGGAGTAGATAATCATGCGTTCATCTACTAATAGCATGGTCTTGTAAATGAAGATTCTTCGCTTAACGATGTTTCAATCTAACTGGTTTAATGACTGCATGTTTTCCACAGTTGCACGAGTTGTATAATTTCATGCAGTCATGAAACCTTGACTGTATACAAGCAAAATCACATAATTATTGTCATTGAAAATTGTTATAATGCATGCATGCAGGTGAAGTATGGATGCAGGTGATCTTACATCAGAATTATCACGGTTGGGTTTAGATAACCCTCCTGGTTATTGGGAAAATATTTTTCAAGAAGAGATTGGTGTTACTTCACTGAAAGGATTAGAACTTGTAGGTGGGGATTCTTATCCTGCTTTAGTCAAATACATTAATCATGCTTGGGAGAAAAAAGAATTACAGAAACTACTCAAAATCGATAATGAAGATGGAGAACTTACATATACGAAACAGCGTAAAAGAGAAGTTGAGAAACTGAAACATCGCTATGATGAAGTCCAAATGATACATAAAGAGCTAAAAAATATTCAATCTGAAAAGCGATTTCTGGATGGTCATGATAGTAGAGTAGCACAAATTGAAAATGAAATCCGGGAAGCACTACTCATTTCTCCTTCAACATGGAGTTCAGAGTCTAGCTCTTACAATGCTCTTATAAGCCAAACCCAGTCATTACTGGATCGAGTCAATGCTTTACTGACACAAATTGAGAATGCTGATGAAAGAGAAGTGCTAAATGTGGCTTCAAAGGGCAAAGCATTGCAAGGAATTTTCTTAACTAACACAGTAGTAGAAGATCAGATTGCAGATAGAGCAAATTTATTGGAAGCACCAGATACTGTTGAATTTTCTACCCCAGCTCATCCTGAAACTGTCATAATTCAACAGTTTCACTCAAAACAAGATGAGGAGAGATTTCTTAGCAACATACACAAACATGGATACAGTGCAACAGTTCCTTCAAACAAAGGTGGATATTGGGGGGTCTGTATTGATACAAGCCTAGCACTTGATCAATCATCCAGCCTCACCACTCCAAAACTAGAAGATATTTCTTATTTCTCAACTGTGAAGTATGTATCAGTTCCATTAGCATCATTTTCATTTTCTTCAAGTGATCTTAAATTATCAAAAGATGCTTTGTTGGATCTAAAAAGAATAGAAAGATTACTGATCCCCAATAATAAGGACAGTTCTGAATTTCTAAAAGCATGCAAGAAATTTTTTCACAAATATGGATCCCATGTTACAAAAGGACCTTTGCATTTCGGAGGAAGCTACACATTAAGATGCTCAACCCGAGGCTTTTCTCGCTCTGAATTGCTTACAGTAAAGCCACTTCAAAAGGATGCAGTTAGTATGAAGTTTGGCATTTCTTGTATTGTTAGTCCTAGTAATGGTTCATCTTACTCACAAGTAGATCTTACACGTGTAAAAGAAAAATATGCAGGAAGATCATCTTCAAAGACTAACCAAACCTTTATGGAGATCAAAATTCAAGGTGGCCTACACAATTATTCTACTGTACCTGAGTGGAAGGCAGGACTAGTAGCTAGCAACCGTTCTTGGAGTTTGATAGACAGAGGAACAACATTGGTTTCTGTATGGGAAATTATTCAAATGAATCACAGCAATCAGTTCGAACAAGTACATGTCCTTACTGAAGCACTCAGAAACTCGTGGGAAAGTTTAGTAAGATACTCGCCAAAACCAGCATGCATGCCTTTGGAGCAAGCAGAAATTCTTGAAGCTGTGAGCAGCTGGAATAAGACAAAAACATCTCAATCTCAATTTCAAGAACAACTTCAGTTCTTGACTGAAGTCAAACAAGGTTTAATTGAGGTTTCTGCTAGCCTAGCTACATGGCCAATGTTGTACCTATCACAGCCTGCTATACAACAGTATTTGAAATCAGTTGTGGATAATCTGTCTAAACATGGTTACAGCTTACGATCCAATTCATCTTCTGAAGACATCAAAAACCTCATGATACAACTTGTTGAAAGAATGGACCTCAATGTACTCTTAATTACAAGAACTGTTACATTTCCTCACAAAGAAATTAGTTGCATATCCCAGTGGCTCTACAGTCAGCCTGAAAAAGCAGCAGTACTTCCTATGGATAAAACTGCCTTTATAAGTTTTGGAAGATATTTAAGACAAACATTAGAAATTATGATGAAGAGTACCAACCAAGCACAAGCAGTGGCCAAAATTAAAACTGAAGAATCTCAAAAGACTGTTGTATTATCAGCAGCTGTATCACGAGCATTTAATCTCTTCCAGAAAGTTCTTCAAGATAGTGGACAGGGGTATGAAGACCTTTTCATAGCCACCCTCCTTTTTCCATTCAAGTATGGTACACCATATGAACCAATTCTTCTAAATTCACTCTCTCAAAAATATTTTCGATATCTTTGCGAACTGTTTGATAGTAAATGTGAACAGTTTTATACCTATCATCTGAACACAGTGAAAATTCAGGCATTTTTGTTTAATTTGACAGTTGAGATCTATCTAAGTCAGTCAGAGATTGATGTATATGCCTACCAAGTAATCCACCATTTCCACTACTTGCAAGATAAACTTGGAAAAGATACTGAATCCAGACTTACTGAAATCTTAAATAAGTTTTTGTCTAAAGTTTCTGTTATTAACTGGGATGAGTTAAACTTTGAACTCAGTACTATGCTTGGATTTTCAGTTTCTGATCGAGACAGCAGTGGCCATTCAATAGAAAAGGTACTACTTACAGTAGCAAAAAAAAGTGCTACTAAGACTGAGGAAGCAAAAGAGACAAAACTCCATACACCAAAGACCAAAGCAGGGCCTGTCAACAGCTTGTTTGAAACGCTTGATCTATCAAGGTATTACCCACAGAAGCTATCACTGTGTGATGCCCTCCGTATAAGGAAAGAAGCTCTAGAGTTGTCAAAGTGTACTGACCCAAGTAAACTGTACATTTTCCTCCTTCAAAGAATAATGTCATATGATTATCAATGCAGAGTGAATTTGTTAAGTGAGCCGGAAAAAAGCAGAGATACTCAGAAAGACAAGTGTGGTAAAGTTTCACAAATTAATCAGAAAGATGAAGAATCTGATGGGTTTGATGATACAGATTCTGAAGGTGACGATTCACGTTCATTTGTAGTTCATCCGATGGACAATCTACTTTCCTTGATTTACTGCTCAGATGACTTTCTTCGTCAAGATCTTATTGCTAGGTTAGTTGACTGCCAACTGTCAATTCCTCTGATACTACCAGATCCATTTGACAAAAGTGTGGTCACTTTGTGTATGTGGGCAATGAAAACTATTGTTAAGGAATGGAAAAGTACACTCAGTGGCAAAGTAGAAATTCATGAATCTCAGCTCATTAGCTATGCATCTCCTATTGTGACATTCATTCGCTTTGGAAAGCAGGAAAGATCAAAATCAAAGATGATGAATGATGTAATTAGCGATTCAAACCATGATCACTTTTTCCACCATGATTGTGAGGGAGGAAACTCTGAACGATTGCTTGGAGAGGGACTGGTTGAAGTGTGTTGGTATTTGCCTGCTGGGAAGCAGAAAGATATTTTTCCTGATCTGATTACATTTCTAAATCTTCATGGAAATGCCGTTAAACACACTAAGCAAGTTTCATTTCTCAAGGAAGCTTCATCTGTGGTATTTGCTCTAATAACGGAGGATGACTTAAATGATGAAACCACAAGAGTTCTTAAAGAATTGTCGTCAGCTCCTGGTGGAGTTGTTTTATGCACAGCAAGTAAAGCAAGCAAATTCAAACACCTCACTGAACATATTCCCAAACTCACTTGTCTAAAGCTGGCATCAAAGAATGCTGATGAAATTAAGAAAGAAGTGAGGGAAAAAATCAAAAAGAAAGTTGATAAAATGTCAAATGGAGCTGCTAGATCTCTTGTATCATGCGTTGGCATTGCTACAAGTTGTAAAATTTCTGTTGATGAAAAGAAAGATGACATTTTTCAAAGTCAGAAAAAGGCACAGTCCCTTATAGATATGCTAAAGAAGCATGATAGCAGACAGGAGAGTGCTAAAGAGAAAATGCTTCCCTTACAAGGCAAACAATTATGGCAGAAATGGGCTGCGATTGACAAGGAAGAACATCGACAACTAAATAGAGGTGGTATGAGGATTGAGGAATATGGTTCACGTAAGCAAAAGGATAAATATTTAATTCGCAAGCAACAATCCAAGCATGTAAATCAAAATCTCAGCCCTCTTATGAATTCATTTATTGAGAGATTGCTGACTACCTCTGGAAATTCACGAAATTACTACCTCCAGTACCTGAAGCTTTATCTTAACTGCCATTCAAGGGAGGTTATTTCATCACGAAAACATGAGTACAAAGCAAAACGAAGCAAACTTCTAGAGATTCAAAGATCTGAGAATCCGAACAAAATCGCCGAACAAGAGTGCAGAAAACAAATGGAACAACTTCAACAAGAAATTATTGATGCCTCACTTGGACTCGAGCATTTATTGAGAGAGCTTGGTCAAGTTTATGAAGCTTTGCAAAGTACTCAGCACTTGTCCTCAACTTCAGAACAGTCAAAGCAACTGTATGCAAGACTTCCAATGGCTGGAGCTGACCTTTTGATCGATGGTTATCCATTGGAATTGATGGATGGAGATGCTGCTCATGTACCTAAACAATGGGTGACAGCTGTGCTACAAGAAGTTAGCAAGAAACTGGATAACCCTCGAGTCTTTGTACTATCAGTGCTTGGTCTGCAAAGTACAGGAAAGTCAACACTTATCAATACTACTTTTGGACTACAATTTAATGTTGGTGCTGGAAGATGTACTCGGGGAGCATTTATGCAGTTACTGTCTCTCAGTGAAGAGCTCAGACATGAAACAGAATGTGACTATATCCTTGTGGTTGATACAGAGGGACTGCGTGCTCCTGAACTTGATGCTCAAAAAACACAAAAGCATGACAATGAGTTGGCTACCTTTGTCATTGGCATTGCTAATGAAACCATGATCAATATTTACGGAGAAACTCCAGGAGACATGGATGACATTCTACAAACATCAGTTCATGCTTTCCTGCGTATGAAGAGTGTTCGACTCTCTCCAAGTTGTCAATTTGTTCATCAAAATGTTGGTGCAGTAGCAGCCAGTGACAAAGGGGGAATGGGTCGCTCAAGGTTCAAAGATAAGCTAGATAAGATGACAGCTGAAGCAGCCAAGGAAGAAGAGTGTGAGGGGCAATTTCGATACTTCAGTGATGTGATCCAGTTCAATGAAGAAGTTGATGTTCATCACTTTCCCGGTCTTTGGAGAGGAGACCCCCCAATGGCTCCTGTTAACCCTGGATACAGTGAAAAGGCATTAAGTTTGAGATCTCATGTTGTCAGTAAGTTGAAGCCAACACCTTGCAGGCATCTTTCTGATATCCAAGTACAGATTCAAGATCTATGGAAAGCATTATTACATGAAAAGTTTGTCTTCAGTTTCAAAAATACATTGGAAATCTCAGTCTACAATTCACTAGAAGCAAAGTATGTTCATTGGTCATGGAGTTTCAGGAGCTCTATGTTGGAGTGGGAGGAGAATGCTCGGAACAAGATCAAAAATTCACTGCAAGGTCAAATTGCCAAACTAGAAAAAGAGTTACTTGAGACAGATCTGCCAGATAGCTTGCCAAGTACAGTAAGCAAAATACATAAGCAACTAATTTGTGAGATGAAAACATTTTTTGAAGAAAGTGAGCAACGTGAAATGCTAGCACAATGGCAAGTCGAAACCGAAAAGCGACTAGAACGTCTTGCAGGGGAATTACAAGATCATGCTGTTGGTTTTTGTCAGGAGTTAACAAGTGGTCATGAAGCTCTAGCAAAAGTTAAAAAGATGCACACAGAGTATAAAGAACAGCTCAAAGAAGAGGTGAAAAAACTCGTATCCAGAGTTCCTAAAGATCAGCTTAAAACAGGTGTACTTAGTGAAAGTGAACAGCAACAAGAAGAAAAAAAGCTGCAAAAAATGTTCAATGAAGAGTGGGAGAAATGGATTGAAGAACTTAAGAAAGAAGCCAAAGTTCACAAGGAGAAGATAGATGTTGAAAAAGTAGTTCAAAAGTCACTAGTTGATTCCTTTAATAAGGCAGATGAACAGACTCTTGTTAAGAAACTAAAGGGAAAGCAATTTAAGAAATGGGGTGATGAGCTACAACTTGAACTAAGAGAAGAACATGTATTTATTAAACAGAAAAGTGGTCTTATTGCTTGGACTCGTAGAAAAGCTGGAGAACTTTTTCATAGTAGGGAGCATCATGAGCCTGAACCAGTATTATCAAACCCACAGCACAGAGAATGTGTAGAAGCCACTACAAGGTATGTATTTGACAGAGTAAGAGATTACCTAAGCAGCAGGGAAAGTGAAAATTTCAACCCCACTTACACTACAGAGCTTATTAATAAATTAAAGGAAGCAATTCACGAGCGTTCACATGATCATACCCATTTGACACTGACAAAAGAGTACACAATTGATATGTCTCTTACAGCCTGTGCATATGCTGCAAGACAGTTTCAAGTCATGGTGGATAAATTTCAAAGACAAAATGATCCAATAGAATATCTAAACAGGGAAATGAGAGGTCCATTGTATACTATGTTCAAGAATCAATATTTTCAAACAGCAGATGAAAAGGCAGCTGCATCTACGTTTTGTGATATTTTGAAAGGAGCAATACAAGAAAGCATTAAGGAGTCTCTTGCAGCTTCAGTATTTCAAGATCTGAAAGGATTGCCATGGGTCAAAACAAAGGCTGCTTTGAAAGCAACGATTCTAGTCAGCCTTGGTGAAGCTCTCACAGATTCAACTAGTAGCAGTTATGGTGATTTGAACGATTATTTCTGCTATTTAACAAATGCTAACAAAAGTTTGGAAGTTTGGATTAAACGCTACACAGATGATCATTGCAACAAAAAAGATGAGAATGGTCAGACGAAGTTGGTATGTCTTGCATTTCAAAAAGCAGATGAACTAGTTGCTGCTGTGTGGAAGGAAGTAGGTGAAGTAACCAAAGCAACAAATGGTGGTGCAGGGGTTGATACGAAAAAGTGGCTGAAAGACATGTGTAAACAGCTTACTGGTACGTTGATAGTAAGTGGATTTGAAGGATTTCAAGATCTTGGTATCTCTCGAAAATTACAAGACACAAAGTTCTTCAAAAGTGAAGTGAAGAAACGCCTTGACCTCTTACAAGAAGAGTTAAAAGCAGAATTGAAACAAATGACTATAGAAACGTTGGCAAAGAAACCATATGATTTGTTGTACACTCAACTGTGTGGATGTGTGGCACAATGCCCATTTTGTAAGGAACAGTGTGATTCGACAATTAAAGACCATGCTGCCAGTAAGGTTAAACACTCTGTTGAGAAGCACCGCCCACAGTGTCTTGGAGGATATAGGCGATCATCAACTGAAGCTATGGTACCAGACCTTTGTACTTCTGATGTTGGAAGCAACAAAACCTTTCAGTGTAAGGATACTAATGACAAACCACATCCGTACAGAGAGTATGACAAAATATATGATAACTGGAGCATTACAGTTAATATGGGTGCTGAAAGCTCACTCTATTGGAAGTGGTTTGTGGGAAACTATTCTAAGGAAATTGCAAAGTATTATGGTGCAAATGATGATGATATCCCTTATGAGTGGAGGCGTCTGGAATGGGAGGAAGCAAAACAAGACGTGACAGAGACATACCACATTTAAGTGCTTACAATGATTACATTGAGTTATTTAGTGTTAATTTTTAGTAACTGAAGCTAGGACTTGTGTACATGCACACACATTATACGTTTAGTTTGTAATTTGAATATTGACCTTGTAGAGAGTATATCTATGTAGCTTTGCCAGATAGCATCAATTAACTTTTTGGGTTTTTCTTTGATTGGTTTAATTATCTTATAGCAACTTTTCTCTAGGCAATATTATAATATATAACTAGTTTACTGAATATTAATCTTATAGTCACTATTAGGATACTACAAAATTAATGAGTGAGACCACATGAATGTACAGCTGTTATCAAAATTAATGCATGAAATAATCATTACGTGCTATAATAATAATATTATATGGTTATGTATAGATCTAGAGTCCTGGCTAGAAACACCAATCAGCTGTTACATGCAGAGCTGCAGATATAATGAAAAGCACCAAGGTGCAAAACCCTCGGCGCTCTTGTGGTTATTGTTGTAGTCCTGTCATGTGATTGGTAATAATACATGAAGACTCAGATGAAGACTTATGTTTATTAATTGGTAATGGTCGTTATTTAATTTGGTAGCAAATTTGCATAGGTTCCTGTTATCAGGGTGGGTCAAATATGATCTGTATGGCCAGAGGTATAATACATGAGTAAAAACAAACAAAATAAATTTGGAACAAAATATAACATGAATCAAAACAACACCCATACACATACCTTGTAACTCCCATTTGTCATCCATGCACATGGCCAGCTGGAGAGAATCTTCTTTCTTTCATCACCATTAGTAATGTATCTCAACAACTTGAGTCACCTACTCAGTGTAGTTAAGGCATGTCCTCAGTGTGGGTGTTGATTGTTTCCCTCAACAAATGTGTAAGATTTGGAAGCTAGTAAAGACATCAGTGGAGGTTAGCTAGCAATACAAGTAGTAAAAATTTTTAAAAAATAAGCAGTGTAGGAATGGGTAGTGCTGNGTCCGACTCTCTCCGAGTTGTCAGTTTGTTCATCAAAACGTTGGTGCAGTGGCAGCCAGTGACAAAGGAGGAATGGGTCGCTCAAGGTTCAAAGATAAGCTAGACAAGATGACGTTAGAAGCAGCTAAGGAGGAGTGTGATGGGCAATTTCAATACTTCAGTGACGTCA
>CAXIPT010000073.1:0-13915 GCA_964030475.1 Tethya wilhelma
TTGCACTGTAGGCATGCCTTGTACGAGTCAAGCTGTGGCACTGCAACAATTGCAACGTTAAAAATTTCGTTGTCCAAAATCTCGAAGTCTAAGTCTGCTGTAGTGTCTTGAACGATTCCAATGTCTGGAATTTCACGAAAAGATGTTCCTTCTTTTGACATTGACAAGTACTTTTTGGATGCGAACTCCTTGACAACGAAATTTTCCAGCCAATAACTTGTATCCTTAGACATTTTGTCAACATGTTCTTCCCAAAGAGTGACAGTGGCAACTCCTGTGTGATCACGAACATGAATATCTTGCTGTTTTTTTCCTTGAAATGGCTCCTTGACACCAAGAACTTTCACTTTTACATTCACTCTCTCAAACATTCCCCATATCATGTGTGTTGTAGAGTCTTGGTTGTGTACTGAGATATCGGACAGTAAACTGTCTATCCCAGGATTTCAAATCTTTAGAAAAGATAGGAATCGTCATGGAGGAGGTGTGCTAATTTTTGTATCAGACATTTTTTTTGTATTACCTATCACATCATCCCCACCTTCTATAGAGCACATTAATAACCTTGAGATATTGAGCATTCTAGTCCGCATCAAGCATTTTAGCTTTTGCATGGCACTCTTCTATCGACCACCTAGTTCCTCTAGAGATATTTTTGAAGATCTTAGTTTGTACTTTCAGTCTGTGAATTTATCATTGTTTTCTAATGTTATTTTTTCTAATGTTAATTTTTATCCCAGTTCATGTCATCCTTTGTATCCCAGTTTATGTAATTTTGTATCCTTGTTTTCTTTAGTTAATGTTCCTGCAGGTCCTACACATGTTTACCACGGTGGCTCCACCTCATCTATAGACCTAGTATTTGTGACCGATCCTACCATTGTTAACAGTATAGAAACAGTTCCACCCCTGGCAAACTCCGATCACTATGGAATTCATCTCAAATTGAATAGGAAGCCCAGAAAAGCTGAAAAAACACTGAAACGCCTTGTTTGGAGGTATTCACATGCAGACTGGAACAGAGCCTGTGAGCTAATTGATTCCTTTGACTGGGACTCAATTCTGTCTGATGACATGGAGCTGGCATGGACACTATGGCAAGACAAATTTATGTCTATAATGGAACAAACCATCCCCAACAGTCTTCTACCTGCTCACAAGAATCTACCATGGTTAACAAGGCTATCATCCGTTGTATCAGAAAAGAAATGCCTTATTCAAAAGAGCAAAAAAACCAGGAAATTTCCATCACTACAGGCTAGTTCGCAATAAAACGCAATCAATGATTAGGAGAGCCAAGAAGAAATACTTTCAGAAACTTAACCCGAGGAAACCTAAAGAATTTTGGAAAGCTCTCAAATTATATCAATAAGAACAAAGGCAGCATACCCACTCTGACGGTAGATGGAAATGTCTACCAAAGCAATCTGGAAAAGGCAAATGTACTAAACTCAATATTTTTACTCATGCTTCAACTCTGCATTTCCTCCTCTCCTAGCAAACAAGGTGGATCACCAATGCACTTCAGTGTACTACGATATCACTATCTGTGTACAGGACCATCTACTGAAACTAGATGCATCTAAAGCAAGTGGAGGAGATGGTATCTCTGCAAGGATGCTCAGAAACACTGCATCAAGTATAGCTCCATCACTTACCAAGTTATTTAACTTATCCCTTACCTCTGGACAACTCCCACTACAATGGAAAAGATCACTAATTGTTCCCATACCAAAGGATGCTAAACCATCTACTCCCTCAAGCTTCAGACCAATTTCACTGCTTCCAATTATAAGCGAACGACATGTATATATCTGGGATCACATTCAGACATTTCATCTGCTGTATGCCGATCAATGGGGTTTTCTGGAGAACCATGCAACAGTTACGGCTCTGCTCCATTGTACAAATGAGTGGTTCAAGGCCCTTGAAGAAGGTAAAGAGATTTGTACAGTATTCTTCGACCTTAGAAAAGCATTCGATTCAGTCCCCCATGCTCCACTAATGAGTAAGATTATTGATCTTGGCCTGGACAGTCATGTCATCAACTGGTTGAAAAATTACTTAACAGACAGGTATCAAGCTAAGGTTGTAGATGGCTCAGAGTCTGACACAGTACCAGTAAGTACTCTCTGGTGTTCCACAGGGATCAGTATTAGGCCCTTTACTCTTTTTAATGTATATAGACAACAATTCAGAAGTAACTTCAATGCTACTCAGGCAGATCTACTAGCTTGCAGCTGCAAGTTGTAGCTGGCTTGTAATTGGCTTGTAAATTGCTTGTAAAATGCTTGTTCGCTTACATAAACTTATGAATATTTAAATCGATTGTATGGTGAGCAATACTAGCCGCTTATTTATTATGCAAGCGATCGAAGTTAGTCACTAAAAGTTGCCGCGCGGCTACGAAAAATGATAGTTCTTCTATTCTTTTGGGGAGTTTTCAATTGAAATAGACCAGTAGTGATTGGATTTGACTGGAAACGGTGGCCAAAATATTCTATAAGAGCAAGGTGAGCGGCTAAATCACTAATTAGCTGTGCGTATGACAAAGAAATTGTATTTTATTATTAATATTTAGCTAGCGCTAGATTTTGTGCAGTGTTTCCAGTCGGAATAGCATTCTATGTGTTAGTTACTTTCTACTGTTCCAAATAAGTAGCGATTACAAAACATTTGGCAAAGTAGCGGTTAAGGCAAATAAAATTTGACCCCCACTAATATTCATGACCAATTAGCGTATCCATGGTAACCATGCATCATGAATATCTTTTACCACTATGCTATAAAGTAAACATAGTAGTATAGGGTCTCCATTGATAGAATACAGTCACTGCTTAACTGAATAAAATCATTTTTGACAATATTAAACTACAGTATTCAAACTGATCTGCCTTAACTGCCCTGAGTATCTACCACCAAAGTCAATTTATTCACAGATGACATTCTTTTTTATAGAGTAATTGCCGATGCAGTGGATTTTCAAGTAATACAGGAAGCAATCAGTCTAATTGATCAATGGGCTAGTGCAAACCACATGACATTCAATCAAACCAAGTGTAAATACATGATAGTCTCTCGTAAACGTAATCCCACACTCCCAACATCACCACTACAGCTACAGGACACTTTCCTAGAGAGGGTGGAGTCGTACAAGTATTTGGGGGTGATTCTTTCCGACAATCTCACTTGGGCCACCCATATAGACAACATTTATTCTAGAGCAATGAAAATCCTTGGATTGCTCTACCGGAGATTCTATGGTTCTGCAAATAGTGAATCCCTTAAGCAGCTCTATCTCAGTCTGGTGCGACCCCACTTGGAATATGCCTGCCAAATCTGGGATCCTCACCTAGTGAAAGATAAAACCAAACTAGAAAAAGTTCAGAAGTTTGCTCTCAAGATTGCCTCTCGTAGATGGGATGCGAGCTATCAAGATTTAATTGATCTGTTTGAGCTTCAAATTCTTCAAGAGAGAATTGATCTTAAACTTGGTTTGTTGTTTAAAATTATTCATGGGTTGTGTTATCTTCCTGATACTGAGTCAGTATTGACTCCCAGGGATGTCCAATAACACCCAATTTGAAGTTCCATTTGCCAATACTGATGCGTACAAGTATTCCTTTTATCCGCACACAATTGTACACTGGAATTCATTAAGTAACCTCGCTACAACTGCGAACTCTTATCACTCAATTATGCAAACTCTTCGATCATAGTAAACGTGCTGTTGGTCATACTTCAATCTGTTGTGCTATTATGTTACTCTGTATTATTATAGTCTCATGTGCGTTTATGTATAGTACGTTTAGTTATTACTTTATATATAGTTAGGGCATTCACATGATTAGCAATGTTGCTATTGTTTGTCCTTGCATTTGTGCATAAAATATTATAGAAAAAAAAATAAATAAATAAAATAAACAAAAAAAACCCTGCTTGTTCTGGAGTTCCACTTCCTCTCCACACTCAGCCTCAGGAACATCGGATGTTTTGGCCGACTCCTTAATTTCAGTGGAACTCTATATCCATGTTGTAACCCTGTCGAGAGGTCTTTACCTCATAATTTTGGAGTGAAACAGGAGTTTTGTCCTTTGACTAAGTTTCTTCTGTTGGTCTTTGCGAAAACCAACAAGCCGCATACAGCACGTCACATCAGTCAAGAGACCTTCAAAATAAGGAGATTTTTTCCCTTTTTTCACTGGAGAGTCTCTTTACAACACCATGAAGATTTGCTGTGGAATATGGTTTATCCAAAATAGCAAAATCGTCAAATTCAGGTGCAGGCCTCTTTGTAGCCATATCAAGCATACACTGTGATTCCACCCTAAAGTTCTTTCTTCTTCTTCTTACACCACAGACACACAGAAAGTAAATGAACTGACCCGAATTTGAGCTACCTTTTATACCTACTGGAACAGTACAAGTTTTCTAAACTGGTTTTTCTACCTAATCTGGTTGAACTGGTTATCAGCAGGACCAAGATTATAAGACCCAGAGTAAGCTATGTCTATGTGTTGCAGTTCCACCTGGTGCACCTCGGCCTCTTAACCAAATTTGTGGCTACTGCCAATTTTTTGCTTTGGCACATTAGAGTGTCGGTATTCCGATAAAATTTAAAAACTTGGCTGGATCTGTGTGCATTCTACTACTGTAGGCAAATTTATGGCTATTTAGGGCCGTTATATCACACCTATTAAGAGTGGTCGGTCATGCCCACGCACCGCGTTGCTAGGGAAATTTCCAAATTGCAAAAGACACAAAATATCAACTTTTCTGTCCAGATTTTTACACAAACAGGTAGCGCTAATGGATATCTAGCTATACTGAGCACACTAGAAAATTTTTTTCTGAATAGCAGCTTTTTCACCGACTTCCAGTTTTCTACCTATCGCATCTATTTCAACACAAACTAGAACGATTGAAGAACCAAAAAGGAGGTATACCTACTTATTTTTAGCTGCTAAACACTTCTATGTATTGTTTTTCGCCATTTCTTGGCTGCTTCCACTGTCTTTGTTCGATTTTTTTGACACATCCACTGATCTAACCAACGTGGGACGAATAAATGGAAAAAGAATGCGTACTTCTCTTGCAATGATCACAAAGAGAGATTTTAGAAAAAGCGGTACATCAAAGAAGCTGCCCCTTTGAAGTGGATTGTCTGCCAATGCGGTTTATTTAGAATTGAATGCGAGTAGATAATAATTTGTACACGTGGCAGATCAGAGTGAAACCTTTTGTGATCGTGGTAGCTGCTACAGAACGGCCAGCTGAGGTGAAATATGGTCGGTGACAGGGTTGAGGTATTACTGGAGGTTAGACTGGTCTACTCAAAGCTGCTAACTTCACCTCAAAGTGACTGACTGTTTTCTCTCTAATTGAAGAGCACCCAGATGAAATGCTTTGTCGTTGGTTTCTCAAGATCCAAGCCTCTGTCTTAGCTTCTGTCACGCTGGTGATGCTTCCATACTGCTGTGAAACTCTGGGACTAGCTCAAGTTCTGTTCTGAAAGGAAGGTAATCCAGCAAATTATCATGTACCATGATGAGTGAACTGATTTGCTTAGAGTGTATGGTCTATAACTCCATGTGTCTTTATTATTACCATGAAATGTGCTTCTGCATGCATCTACTCTGTGTGTGTGCTAAGTATGAATGTTTGAAGTGAGATTTTTTTAGAAAACAACATTATGGAGAGGTATATACACTTGTGTACAACAAAAAACGACAAAAATTACCAGGCTATAGCTGTTTAGGATAGTACGTACTCTTGACTTGTACATGTTTGTCTCACTTCTTGTATCATTCTTCTTTCAGTATGGCATCTGTACACCTTGAAGTAGCAGAGCACTTTTCATATGGAGCAGAGATTCTACAGATATGCTCAATCTTGTAAGCTAAATCAAATACTGTTTGTTTTTCTGTTGATCACAAGTCTGTTTTTTGTCATTTTTTCTTTTTTTTTTTTTTTTTACAAATTTTATAGTAGGAGTGACAACATCGTACTTGTTACCTTGTGGTATACCACAGTCTATATTGGCAGAAATTCACCCTTGTTCGGAGTCTTTTGGACCGTACTTTGTCTCCTCAACAGCACAGTTCCTCGTCATTGAGTTTCAAGTTGGATTTAGCATCCATCTGTTCTNAGGTGCTAAGCTATTAAGCTTGTATATATAGTGCTGCTATCATAAGAGCATGCCTGTGAAATGAGGAAAGGTCACATGTGTTATGCACATGGAGTATATATTGTATAATGATCATGCATGAAATTGAGCTGGAGGTCATGCCATGTATAGAAAGTCGTGCCTATATGCGCAATAATTATTATGTAAATAATAATAAGTGAATCAGCAAACACCAGATAAAGACCACACGCATGCAGGTACATGTATAAGGTACAGAGGCATGATCAAATGAAGCAGTAGCCAATTAACTTGGCAGAGATGATGGAACAAAGAAATAAATGATAGCAGGATAAATTGCAATACTGCATGAGAGCAAGACACACTGACTGTGGGAAAATGGCCAGCAGGAAAATAATAAGATGAGAACATGATATTGATATGATAATCGAGACTGATGCTAAAGATATAGGATAACCAGCAGCGATTGAGTACGATTAAATAAAGCGATCATTCTGGTTGAAGTCCAGCAATAAGAGGTTGCAGCAGTCCATCACTTGGGCATAATGGGGACCACCATGGGCCTGTGAGCTCGAGGCTTCGAGGGGCATTGGAGCGCTGGGTGACCAAGGATGCCACAGCTGGCGCACTTATGTGGAAACACACAATTTTGTCCATAGGGACAGGCACCATTGGTCTGGTTATATAGGATACAATGGCTAATCTTCTGCTTCTTGGGGGCTGGGGGATAGTAGGCAGCATACGGTTGTGGTTGGGCTTGTGTGACTGGTGCAGGTGTCCTGGGTGGTCCTGGCGGTGGTTGAGGGGGCAGCTGGCAAGGGCAGTCGTACGTGTGGTTTCCACCGTCGACTTGGCAAGTAGGACACCAGGACTGAGCTAGGGCGTTACCAGTGAAAGCCATCGCATAGATTGTTTGATTGATCAGGGACCAGTTACGGGAGCCAGTTGATGCAGCATGCTTCCGGAATTCAGTATCATAGTGGAGCCATGAGGGATAACGGTAGTTCTTGGCTGCCATTGTGATTTGTAGCTGATAAGCAATGAGGTTGTTGGTGGTCTCGGGGAAGTGAATCGAGAGCACAAGCATGTATACAGAGTACACTCGGATCCATGTAGGGAGGTCTGGAATCTGCTTTTTCTTTCGGCGCTGGAGCTCCCAAGCTTGCTGTGGGAAAAGAAGGATGTTAGGCTCGGTCTTCTCGTTGTTGGCAAAGCGGAGCTGCTCCGGCAGGAGGTCCCCTAGGTCCACGTATTCCCATGCTAGAATCTTAGTGGTGAGGCGGGGTGGCAAGGAAGGCACATAGGGTAACTCGGATAGGTGCCTGTTGGTTGTGGCTGACAGGCCCGTTGCAGAAATACTGGGGGTTGGCAATGTGAGGAGTGCTGCTGCTGGGTTGGGTTGGGTGGGGAGACGCAGCGCTGGGGTGGCTGGCGAGGAGCTAAATGTAGGTAGGCCAAGCTGCGCCAAAGAGGTGGGGGGGGGTTGTAGTTAAGAAGGCTTGGGACACCTGCAGAGGCAGGAAAGGTACTGGGTGTAGGAGCTATACATGCTGGACAGTGCTCGGTATGCAAATATTATATAGGCAGTGCCAAGCAGCAGCAGCTGCGGCTATATATGGTAGCTGGGAAATTAGACAAACCATGATCAGAACGGTGAATAACAGCCTAGCAGCAGCAGCAGCAATGGTGTGTCAATGCAAATAGGATTACCCAAGAGTAGGGGCCCCGCGGCGGCTATGTAAAGCAGCTCTTACTGTAGGGGGGGCTATAAAAGCATAGTAAGATATTCAACTTACCAGTGATTGGTGTAGCCGCATTAGTGGTGGCGACAGAGGTAGCAGGCACTGTGGCGGTAGGGACGGATGCAGCGGGAGTCTAAGAGGGTGAAGTGGGCAAATCCCGTGGTTCAGCCATCGGTACGATGGAAGAGGATAGTGAAAAGAGCAAGAGAACGCAATAGAACCAGCTAACAGCACGAGGCAGAAGCAAAAGATATAGCGCATGCTCAGTAGCCATACACGTGGATAGGTACGTAAGCATTAATTATTATGATCTGACCGCATGGGCGTGACGGATGTCGTCGATTAACTATGTCTAACTGCGTTAGACATCATTATATCTCCTTTCTGTCAAAATCTACAGTTGGTGGCATACACACAGTTCCTAAAGCAACATTGAGATTTACAGCTACACAGAGCTCCATTCCAAGCCTTTGNTATTATTATTATTATTTTATTATTAATATTGCTTTACAGCATGTGGACATATATAAGTACAAAGGAGAGGGATTGGGTGAGGTATGATACAGTGAACGAAGTGATACATGCTGATGGACAACTACAGCCATGACAAACATAAAATTATAAAACATAGTATCTGAGTTCATTTGTTGCATTGAAGGAGATAATAGAGTGGATGTCAAAAGATGGGCACGGTTGTTGCAAACATTTGATAAAGAAACTAATATCGTTAAGTTCAAGAATCATCATTAGTGGAAATAAGTTTAGAGACATCAAACGGCTCTTGTAGGAGGAAGAGTAATCATTCAATAGGAACTTGGTTGCTCGGCGCTGTACACTTTCAAGAGTAGCAATATCTTTCAACAATGATGGCCTCCAGACTTGAGAAGCATTCAAAAGATTAGAGCGAACAAGAGCAAGATAAAGGTTCTTTTTAGCTAGTGAACTATTGGAGGAATTGAATGTACGTCTTAGAAGACCAAGCTTTTGGTAGGCCTTTGAAGTGATATTGGCTATGTGTTCAGACCAGTTGAGATTGGAGGTGAGTAAAATGCCGAGATCTTTATGTGAGGAGCAAGAAGAAATAGTTGAATTATTAATTGAATAGGTGCGATGCTGGTGCTGTAACATCAATGCTGAGTGGTTAGTGAATGTTAATAGAAAGCACTTTAAGTCATTGAAAGTTAATTTCCACTCAGAGCTCCAGTGGGCAAGGTTGCAGAGATCTGATTGGAGCTTTGATGAGTCCACACCAGACTGAATGGATTTGAGACACTTGGTGTCATCAGCAAAGAGGAAGAGTTCTGTATGTGTGACACTCTGAGGAAGATCGTTGATGTAAATCAGGAACAAGAGTGGGCCTAATATACTTCCTTGAGGGACTCCTGAGATAACTGGAAGGTTATCAGAGAGACAACCATTGATGTTGACAGCTTGATATCTTCCAGTTAGATAGGCTTTTAGCCAGTGCCATAATCTGCCTGTGATGCCAATCTTGTGAAGTTTCAGTAATAGCTGCGGATGAGGTACGGTGTCAAATGCTTTTTTAAAATCTAGATAAATGACATCACAGCATGAATTGTGGTTGAGTGAGACTTGCACTTTCCTGAGGAAGAGAAGTAGCTGGTGGGTGGTTGAGTGATTCCTCCTGAAACCAAATTGTTGCGGAGACAGAACGTTCGTTTGATTAAGGAACTTGATGATGTGATCAGATATGAGCTTTTCAAGAACCATAGAAATAATACACAACAAGGAGATGGGTCTGTAGTTCGAAACTAGATTTCTGTTGCCACTTTTGTATACTGGTGTGATTGAGTGCTGTTTCCAGTCTGCTGGTAATTCCTGTTGCACAAGACTTAGTTAAAAAAGGTGATGAATAGGAATGTAAAGTGCGATTGCGCATTGCTTGAGTAGCTTAGGTCCAATACGATCAGGTCCTGTGGATTTTGTTGGATCTAGAGAACTGAGAGCTTCAAGAACATCCAATTGCGAAATCTGCAGGTTATCTAGATTATTATCTGAGTTGATAGTATTGCTAGCAGAAGAGGTGGTACTAGCAGCATTGCTTCTAGTAAAAACTGAATGGAAAAAAGCATTAAATAAATTCGCTTTGTCTTGGTCTGCAATTGCAGAGGAAGAATCTAGCTGGACTGTGGAGGGGATAGAGTTACTGTTAGTTAGATCTTTAATGTAGCTGTAGATCTTGTTATTTGATTTGCCAGCAAAAGAATGAATAAGATGGTTTTCATAAGCAGTTTTTGCAGATTGAGAGGAAGACATAAGATCTGTTTCAAGTTGAGAGACTGCCATCTTGACATGATCTGTGGGGTGAGCAGCAAGACGCCTGCGAAGAGTTTGAATGCGCTTAGAGAGATGCCTTAGTTCCGCAGTGAACTATATCTGGAGATGGACAGTTAGTACACTGCAAACACTAGTACAGTCAAATTTCAAGTTCTAAACCTATTTTATTGTGACATTTTCCTAGAAATTACAATGCAAAAAATTTCTAAGTCCCAAAAGGGTGCGTCAGATAAACAATAGCTTCCAGTTGGTAGAAAATGTTTATCGGTGTACAATTAATTGTACAACATCAATGAGAGCAGCCGTTTAATGTTGATATGCTTAACTCTGATATAATTTTATAAATAATTATTATTATAATTGATTCCTTTTTTAGAAATGTAATTGATATTTTGATAGTCCGGATGTAGAAGAACAAGTAAACGCACCCGATGGTAAGCAGTATATAAATACCTATAATTGTGTCAAGACTTTATTAGAGCTGGACCAAATGATTTATGCAGTAAAAAAATGTCATAATAATGAAATTATGATTACATAATTATTATGGAAACTGTCCCCACATGCAGACATAATATTCCTTTCCCCATGTGTAAAGTTTGGGAGATTAATAATAAACGCATTCAGGTCACATAAATTATTAACTTAGTCTATTCGTTACTTCATTTAGATGTTGACAATTCTATAAGTGTATCGATAAGTAATGAAATTCAGGTTGGTTTTGCATAATTATGGTGTTCTCCCCTACAAGTGAGATTATCAAGTGTTTTTTCCCTCATATACTATAATAAACACCAACACTTCTAAAGATATCCCTCCAAAGTTGTACAATATACTCGTTGTGAGTAGATGAACCAGTAACAACAGATGAATGCTGTTCTACCATGTAATGCCAGAGGTCGACATTTTCACCCCTAAGTCTGAGCGAATTCTTTCAGGCAATCTAGTGTTAGTAACAGCACTAAGAGGCTCTGTTATTAGAACACTACAAGAAAACAATTGTTCCATCGATTCCGTTATGTATGACCATTTGCCATCTTATCATTACCATGGACATGCCAAAGAGAGTTTGGCCCATCAACATGGTAAACCCTCCGTCGAATTGCTGTACTTTCAGGATCCACTCTATGAATTGATGAATGGACATGGCTAGACTATGTTGGATAATAATTCCATGTCCAGCTAGATGTCTAATCAGTAAATGTTTACCATCATTAAGTTGATCTGTACAATTTCTCTATATACATCACTGGTCAGAAATATCAGGATACTTAAGCCCCATTTACACGCACCAATCCGGATTACTATAAACCGGTTTAGAATGCGCATTAGGAGCATTTACACACATTATTGCAATCCAGCTTGGATCATTGCAGTGTAAACGCAAAACCTGCCGGATTAATGACGTCATTGGTGTGCGTTAATTAGAGTGGAAATTTTAGCGAGTAGAAAAAAATCGTTTTAGCAAGCTCAAAAGGCTACAGTTTAAGCTTAAACAGATACATTTTGTGTAACACTACTTTCCTTTTACTCCTCGAGTGTTATTTGTGACAGAACCACCCTTCTTTTTGGTGTTCTTGGATTGCAGCCTTTTTTCAGGTAAAAAAATACAGCGCTAAAGTTTCAGCATAATTCTACATACTTTTACAACTCATAGCTACGTAAACAACATTATTTTGCTGGCCATTAATCGCTAGCTAGCTCTAATCTGCTTCTCAAGCCGGCTCAAGCGTTTACACGTAGTTTAATCCGGATTTAATCCGTTTTAAACCACCTCCTGAGATGGATTAGCTTATCCGGTTTAAAATTGGTTTCAAGTCGGTTTAGGCGTGTTTATACATAATCCGGTTTAATTTTAAATCACTTCCAAGCCGGTTTAAGAGCCTCGTGTAAACGGGGCTTTACAAACTTGACTTATTCCCTCCTCATCTATTCTTTGATATAGAGTAGCTCGACTTATTCCTTACATGGATACAATTTCCGTGAACTTAGAAATTCAATATCTTCAATGGGAAGATCAATGTGAGGAGGGCCTGATTCTCTGTTAAAGACAACACTTTTCGTACTCAATCATTTTAATATGAGAACCCTATTTTTGAAAACAAATCCAAGCTAGGGTTGAACTCAGTCCTACAGCAGTACTGTCAGTATCTCAAAGTACTGAAGAAATTGCTCAACAGTTCATGATCAGTCCATGCAATAGTCTCGTGGCCAGACCCCTCCCTCACAGTGGCAAAGTTCACGGGTCACATAATCATTCGCCAGCTAGAGAAGTACGCGCTCTAGCGCTCTCTCATATTTACAAGGTAAGGATCGAGTGTAAAGATCGATCACTGAGCTTAACATCAGTTCAGCTAAATATTGATCACTGTGAGCTATAAATATACTAAATTTAGATACTACTTGGTTTGACTAAAGTACTAGAGTAATAGGGCAGCTGCAGAGCACTAACCAACTTAAATACGTATGCATTTATTCATAAGTGTCCAAGTAAACCACTTAGATACATATGAATTCCCAGTACAGTAGTACTGGGTACATAGGAATGGCACGGATATAAGTGTGCGTAATCTGAATATTTGGTGCCTGCCTGCTTTACCTGAAGATTTGTGGTTGTGCTGAGCTCTCTGTAATCTTTTCAGTCTTCAATATTTAGGAGGTGAATAGACTACTTTGTTCCGCATATTATATTGTAGTCATTATAAGAAGAGTAAAGCTAGTAAATTTTGTTGGATACACTCCAGCCTCCAGTGCTGAGATGCTTCACTTTACTGATAGCATAACGGTAGATTATACAAGCTACAATATTCATACTGATATAAGTAACTACCATATATATACACACAAACTCGAGCTCAAATGTGATTCATAATTATGAAAAAATGAGAACAAAAAAGTGAAAAAAAACATTGGAAATGTAATGAGACATAGAAATGAATGGCCAAATAGCAAAAAGAAAACAAACAAGTTGGAATGGCTGTTTGAGTGTATAAAGAATTATTCCTATGCGCAACATGAGGGACTCAACATGGAAAGAGAGTACTACATGAAGCCTTTTACACAGCTATTCCAACTTGTTTGCCTTCTTTTTACAATGTTGAGAGCTCTTCCTTGGTGGAGTCTAACACTGGGAACATGCAGACTAATAGTATAGCTCACACTTGAGAGTCAGTTGTCGAAAAATGTTACAGATATTCAGATATAGTTGCACAGAAACTGACAGGCAGTCACAAAAGTAGCAATAACACATAGACTCTCAAGAACAAAAGAACTCTGGCTTTTATAGGGCAATCAATAAACAATACTAGAACAGACGGGGAGGTAACGACACACACTACTGAATGGATGGGTGGTAACTACTATAGTTTAAATTGTTCTACACTACACATACAACTATACTGTAGACATGTTCCACCATACGATTTAGCCATTCTTATGTTTCATTACATTTCCAATGTTTTTTTTCACTTGTAAATTTATGAGTACAACTGCTACAAACCTTTGGCTGCATTGCGGGCAGATTATGACAAAGCACCAGTAACAATAGTATAAGTACATGAATACAACTAACAGCATTTATAATTACTTTACATTTTGCTATTGAAGTCAGAACATGATGAAAAGTTGAGTGTAGTTGGTGAAGTAAATGTCATGGCCAAGGACTGAGAATTGCTGCTGACAACTTGAGTATTTGACTGAGTCAATGTGGCAATGAATGGTACTAAAGGTT
>CAXIPT010000073.1:14613-45549 GCA_964030475.1 Tethya wilhelma
TACTCTCCGTATCTTAATTAGATCATGTACAGTACATGCTGAATATTACCACAGCCAGCCACGTGGGGACTAAAATTATTTAGTGAGAAGCGAGTAGCTAGGAAAGAAGACCCAGGAGACGGCTACTGGACTCAAGGAGGTGAGCGCTTGCTAGCAGAGAGATAGATTCTAGGTATAGTAAGTTCCAAGAACTAAAATAAGCCTCAAAATAACCTGTACGCGATCGCAGTACAGGGAGAGGCAATACTTACGAGTAGAAAGCTACTGTATGTAAGCGCTTGGATTAGACAAGCACGTGTAAAGCTTTAGCTTACCTTTCTGCCCATGTGCTGTAGCAAAATTCTGAGATCAGTCAGCTTATAGAGCACTGAGAACATCGAATAAACAATTCATTTTTGTGGCAGCTGCCTAGCTCATTAATATTCACTACGGTCTGTTGCACAGCATAGCAACAGTTCTCCGTGTTAGCAACTAAATAAAAATAAACAGGGCGAACAATACGGTCTATATCTCTGCAACAGAAGCAGCTCCACCCCTCAAATTTTGCGTGGAGCATGCTGAGATGTAGCGCAATGCACCTGTGCAGTAAAAAAAATTTCGCGCAAAAACGCGAAATAAACTAAAACCGCATTTTACTCTAAAAACAATAATTTCCCAAACGTCCGGTTTTCCCTTGGAGCCTCACAATTACTAGTGGCATGCAAGCATGGAATGGGGTGGGCACGAGCAAGCGCATGCACATGGATCTCATCTCAGGTTGCATGTAGGAATTAGCCTTGCTCTACCTTTGATTCTATATGCACTGAGTGTAAGGTCAAAGGGGAGCCTATAGGCTATCTGGAAATGAGGCTAGAGCATATTGTTGGTTATAGCACTGGTGAAAGAGTAGTGCATAATTACACAATTCCTAAATAATTATTGGTTGACAGAGTGATATTTTCTTTGAGACCTGGGCTGTCATTTGCAAGTTATTAGTCTCATTATACTGCGCAAAAAGGATGTCCTCTCTTGCCACTTAGCAGTTACTATCATGGCTACTCATGCAGGGGTCTCAGCACCATGCATGCATTGATTTTCAGCTATAGCAGCTGTTGTATCATGTTCAGTTATCAACAGTTCTGACTCTTGAGTGAGCTCAGGGTCAGTCTGTTCTCAGTAGCTTCTGCTCTCATTATCCAGTAGTATTAGCATCCATCCATACACCCAAAATTACTGCAGTAGTTAATTCAGCTGAAACTATTCTGCTTGCCGCCAGGTTTAAGCACTGCGTTCATATACAAGTATAAACTATAAATATTATGTATGAGCTGACGAACATAGCGATACAACTGATGAGCTTACCTTTGTGTAGTTGTTGCCACCTGAAGTAAAATGTGTTCTAGCCTTTTGCTGTGCCAATCCTACATAAACACTTCAGTTCTCTAAATCTCAGCGTCCGGACATTCTGCCCAGTGTGAGATCAGTCTGCCAGTGTTTACAATATTTTCAGGGCTTTGCAATTTTTTATAGACACGTGCCATGGCATGCGGTTAATTTGGAACAATTAGAATATAGTTCAGATATACGGAAAGCGGTCGGTCAGACGATTACATCACTATATATACAAGTACAAAAAACATTGGAAATGTAGTGAGACACAGGAATGGCTAAATCGTAAAAAGAATGCGAACAAGATGGAATGGCTGTTGACAGAATTCTTCCTGTATGGGCTACATTTAACAATCTCCTTATTGAGTCTCTTATTTTGCCCACAGGAAGAATTCCTTACACACTCTTAACAGCCATTCCATCTTGTTCGCATTCTTTTTACGATTTAGCCATTCCTGTGTCTCATTACATTTCCAATGTTTTTTGTACTTGTTCTCATTTTTCCATAATTCTACAAATCACAATTGAGTTGGTGTGTGTAGCTAGCTACTAAGCTAGTAGTCTGGCAAGCCAGCTAGACTGTGGCCAGGCTGCTCAGTAAGTTGTGTACTGAGCCTGCATGATACTGAAGTTGTAACACACATCTCAGTCATTTGCATGATTTGGAGGCAGGAGCTGTATTATAAGAGATTTACTTGCCTTTCTACATGCTATGATAATCAAAATCCTGATTCATTTCTTGAAGAGCAACCAGGTTACTGGTATCACAAAATAGTTCCAGGCAACTTGCATTTGAATTCCAAATAACGTACACTTTTGTGTGTGGAAAGAGTCGTCAATTCGAATTTGCTAGAAGCTAATGAATTATGCATGAGTGTAGAAATTAATGGCGGCCATATGAAGGAGGCGCTTTTTGCCTTGTATCTAGCTACTCAATGAGAGGCACTAAAACCGATGGCAAAAGCGACTGTCCCGGAAGAAACCAAGTTCATTCGTTCAAGAATCAGCTTCTAAAAGTGAATAGTCTCTGAGAAAACTCGAGCCAAGATAGAAGAAGAAGAAGAAGAAGAAGAAGAAGATGGAGAAATTTGGAGGTTTGGCATGTTTGTGTTTGTTACTTTAGCGATGGTTTTAGGCCATGTTTTTGGGCTCATTAGAAAGAGAAAGAGCTAAATAGTAGTTTAAGAAGCCTTTTTGTGCTAAGCGCTCAGTTTTTGCAGAGTTATTCGCGTGAATATTTGTATTGCGCTAATGGGCCATCCGTGCCATTCCTGTGTACCCAGTACTACCGTACTGGGAACAAGTATCTGAATATGTAAATATTTGCATGATACCTATCCCTTTGCAGTCAGAAGGACTCAAGCATATAGCTGAAACCATGCCAGGAGAAGAGTGGTGGATTAAATCCGGTGGATGTGACACTGTGGCTGGTCTCACGGAATCTGTAGGAGGGATCGATCTCGATATTGGTGATGAGACAGTATGACAGTTACATCTCTCTCCAGCTTGTAAAGGGTATTGTTCGTCATTTGAATGATTCTGGTTGAAGGAACCTTACAGCTGTTGATCTTAACACCATTAGATGCTCCCTCAAAAAAATCTCAGTTTTATTGCAACAAGTCTAAGATATATATTACACACTCAATCTGCTTGTACCAATTATTAGATGGAAGCCTTGCTGAGCAAACTGTTTACATGCCGATCCACTACGAGGCTATTTAGGCAATCGAGGCACAAGAATCAATACAGCTATAGTCGCTTAAGAATGAGACTGAAGTAAAAACAAGTAGCTACTCTCGTTCTGGTGACAATGATCAGAGAAACAAGAAACCATATGCTATTCATGTCAGTTGTATTCCATATGACAGTTTAAACGAGACCAAAAACCCGTGCTCATATCAATGCTGTTGTCACTAAGATAGAGGAAGTACGGATGAAGATAGCTTGTAAGCATGCAATGTTTCTTACCAACATGATCAGTTACAACTTCTACACAATTGACAAAATTTTAAAAAAATAAAACACACTTAAGAGTTATTCTGTAGCATTACCGAAGTTTCAATATANTGCGAAAACCAACAAGCCGCATACAGCACGTCCCATCAGTCAAGAGACCTTCAAAATAAGGAGATTTTTTCCCTTTTTTTCACTGGAGAGAGTCTCTTTACAACACCATGAAGATTTGCTGTGGAATATGGTTTATCCAAAATGGCAAAATCGTCAAATTCAGGTGCAGGCCTCTTTGTAGCCATATCAAGCATACACTGTGATTCCACCCTAAAGTTCTTTCTTTTTCTTCTTACACCACAGATACACAGAAAGTAAATGAACTGCCCCGAATTTGAGCTACCTTTTATACCTACTGGAACAGTAAAAGTTTTCTAAACTGGTTTTTCTACCTAATCTGGTTGAACTGGTTATCAGCAGGACCAAGATTATGTAACCCAGAGTAATCTGTGTCTATGCGTTGCAGTTCCACCTGGCCTCTTAACCAAATTTGTGGCTACTGCAAATTTTTTGCTTTGGCACATTAGTGTCGGTATTCCGACAATAAAATTTAAAAACTTGGCTGGACCTGTGTGCATTCTACTACTGTACGTAGGCAAATTTATGGTTATTTAGGGCCGTTATATCACACCTGTTAAGGGTGGTCGGTCATGCCCACGCACCGCGTTGCTAGGGAAATTTCCAAATTGCAAAAGACACAAAATATCAACTTTTCTGTCCAGATTTTTACACAAACAGGTAGCGCTAATGGATATCTAGCTATACTGAGCACACTAGAAAATTTTTTTCTGAATAGCAGTTTTTTCACCGACTTCCAGTTTTCTGCCTATCGCATCTATTTCAACACAAACTAGAACGATCGAAGAACCAAAAAGGAGGTATACCTACTTATTTTTAGCTGCTAAACACTTCTACGTATCGTTTTTCGCCATTTCTTGGCTGCTTCCACTGTCTTTGTTCGATTTTTTTTGACACACCCACTGATCTAACCAACCAGGGACGAATAAATGGAAAAAGAATGCGTACTTCTAAAGAGCTGACGTCAGGCAGTTGGTGTTCTAAATTTGGCACTCTTGCAATGATCACAAAGAGAGATTTTAGAAAAAGCGGTACATCAAAGAAGCTGCCCCTTTGAAGTGGATTGTCTGCCAACGCGGTTTATTTAGTATTGAATGCGAGTAGATAATAATTTGTACACGTGGCAGATCAGAGTGAAATCTTTTGTGATTGTGGTAGCTGCTACAGAACGGCCAGCTGAGCCTGAGGTGAAAAATGGTTGGTGACAAGCAGAGAAAGGGTTGAGGTATTACTGGAGGTCAGACTGGTCTACTCAAAGCTGCTAACTTCACCTCAAAGTGACTGACTGTTTTCTTTCTAATTGAAGAGCACCCAGATGAAATGAGTCACACTGTTGGTTTCTCAAGATCCAAGCCTCTGTCTTAGCTTCTGTCACGCTGGTGATGCTTCCATACTGCTGTGAAACTCTGGGACTAGCTCAAGTTCTGTTCTGAAAGGAAGGTAATCCAATATAGTACTGCAAATTATCATGTACCATGATGAGTGAACTAATTTGCTTATAGTGTATGGTCTATAACTCCATGTGTTTTTATTATTACCATGAAATGTGCTTCTGCATGCATCTACTCTGTGTGTGTGCTAAGTATGAATGTTTGAAGTGAGATTTTTTTAGATAACAACATTATGGAGAGGTATATACACTTGTGTACAACAAAAAATGACAAAAATTACCAGGCTATAGCTGTTTAGGATAGTACGTACTCTTGACTTGTGCATGTTTGTCTCACTTCTTGTATCATTCTTCTTTCAGTGTGGCATCTGTACACCTTGAAGTAGCAGAGCACTGGGAATAAGACTAGTAATACATGGATACTATAATACCATAAAATAGTATCTATGAGTAATCACAGTATATCTGTTAGGTTGAAGAAGTGTGAACAGGCAAATTTACATACATGTATGGGTATTTTATTATTAACAATGTTCGTAATGTCTGTAGCTATCATAGTAGAGCAGGTATGATCATGTTATCATCAATGAATAGATGTATTTGAATTTGGAAGCTGATATTTTAGTATTGTATTTGACAATCCCCTTTTACTATATTTTATTTCCGTACAATTATCTTACATTTAATTTTACCCGCTTTATGGCAATGTAACGTGTGTATGATTCCTGAATTTTTTTGTTATCTATCGAACTGTACATTTTAAAAGGAAATGATTAAATTATTATTCATGAAGAATTTTTTATTGTAGGATTATAAGATACAATATTGATAATTATTATGATTGATAAAGTCAGCAGTAATAAATACAATAATTAGGCCTTTGCAAATTATGCTCATTTTTTTACCCATTATGCTATGCTCTGATTCTCACAATTTCACCTATTATGCTACAAAATTTTACCCATTATGCTCAACATAGATTTCTGCCCTAAGATCCATTTTTTCTCATGACAAATTATGTTGAATCACGGATCTACACACCAAGATGATCAGTTACAACATACACATAATTATACCAAGATGATCAGTTACAACTTCTACACAATTGACAAGATTTTAAAAAAATAAAACACACTTAAGAGTTATTCTGTAGCATTACCGAAGTTTTGATATAGTCTTCCCTGTTACTGGTTTGTCTATTACCAAAACTTGCAAAGAATTGAAAAGGCACGTTCTGCTGCAGCAGAAGATGGTTGCATTAACAGAGCAACCTTACAGCCCTTTGACCAGTTTGGTAGTTCTCTTTCATGATTTTTCCACCAATTAAGTTTGTCCACAGAACTAGACACATCATCGGCTGCTGCCACGTAATTTACTAAATTTAGGAAGGTCAGTGAGTTATGCAAATATCATGCCGAGAGAGAATACCACAAGGATGCCGTAGCTCAGTATGATGCTTTTCTGGAGAGGATGAGCGGTAGGTGTTGATATTCAGCTGAGACAAGGATTGAGAGATACCATCAAGAAGAATAGACGCATACTCTCCTCCATTGTTGAGACCATTGCTTGCCAGAATATTGCTCTCCGTGGTGCTACTGGAGAGCATTGTAACCATGGTAACTTCTGGGCATTGCTGCAATTCAGAGTCTCAGCAGGAGATACCAACTTGGAAGATCATCTTCAGTGTGCTGCTAGAAATGCCACCTACACATCTTCCGACATCCAGAATCAGTTGATCAGCATACTTGGAGACCATATTCAACAAAAAAATCTTGACCAAAGTTTGTAGTAGTCCGTGCTATACTGTGATTTCTGATAAAGTTACTGACTGTTCGAACAAGGAACAGTTAAGTATAGTCTTGAGGTACGTTGAACCTGAAACATCCTTCATCACAGAAGATCTTGTTACATTCCTGGAATGTGACAGTGGTGTGACAGGTGAGGCTCTAGTCACCAAGATTCTCAGTTTTGTGACAAAACACTTGGATCCAACAAAGATGCGAGGCCAGGCATACGATGGAGCTAGCAACATGAGCGGCAAGGTAAGTGGAACAGCTGCTAGCATAAGATCTGAGTATCCTCTTGCTCTATACACTCATTGTGCTTCACACTGCTTGAACCTAGCAGTTGTAGCTTCATTTGAGGAAGTTAGTGTACGCAATATGATAGGCATTGTCAATCGTCTTTCAGCTTTTTTCTTTGCCCACCCTAAGCGACAGAAGAAACTGCAGGAAGCGATACACAATACACAATACACAACCAGAATCCAAAGTAGTAAAGCTGAAGGATCTCTGTCGCCTAAGGTGGGTAGAGTGTATCGATGCTCTGAATAGACTACATTCCTCTATAGTAGCTTGCTTTGAGAGCATTTCTGCTGAAGGGGTTCACAAGTGGAGTTCAGACTCATTGACAGATGCTAGCACTCTGTTGTTGGCCATCACCACCACTGAATTCATAAGTGCTCTTGTAATCACCAATGAGTGTCTCAACTACTTTTTGGGCCTCACTCGCAGTCTTCAACAGGAGTCTAAGGAGGCTGTTTCTGAGATAGACACACTCAAATCCTCACTTAAGCAAGTGAGAGAGGATGTTGACTCCTATCATAAAAAGTGGTTTGACGCTATCTCTGAAATATGTAGGAAGGTAGGAACAACACCACCAAATTCCGAGGATCTGTGGTCGCCAGCGACACAGAACAAACACACCAGCTTCTTCTCCTCTGGAATATTTCAGGAGAACTATCACTGTCAGAAGTGATGACACATTAGGTATATCTACAGCATAGAACTCTGCCACTTCCATAACCAACTGACAGTTTCAAGATCTTTTGTAACTATCACTGATGGAACTAAGTAAAGGCCTTGAAGAGCTGTTGTTTGATGCGAGCTGAAACTACAACTATCAAGCTCAGACAGCAAGTGGTCAAGGATTGGGAGTGAGATCCACAACTGGTACACGAAGTGGAAAACTGAAGAGATGAAGCATGGTTCATCTATACTTTCTTCTTCCCTTTACTTCACACTTCCCCAAGTTTCACCTATTTTTCTCAACATCAGAGCTCTTTTAACAGTTCTTTGTACTCCGCCTGTAACTTCCTGTAGTGCAGAGAGATCATTTAGTGCACTAAAGCGAATCAAAACGCCTACTAGGTCTACAATGGGTAATGAACGTCTCTCTAACTTGACATGGCTTCATTTTCATCAAGACATACCTGTTAGCATTGAATAAATCATTGATGAGTTTGCAAGACGTCATCCTAGGCGTCTTCAATTGTGATTGAACTACTCTTCATTTGTTTACAAACACTCACTTCAAGCTGCTGTCACATATTAAATTAATTCTTTGTTCACGGTCTGCTTGGGCGCTTGCAACTCGTGCATGCATAATTTTATTGTCAGGTGATTTGTTAATAATTTTAATAAACATGCACACGTGACTCAATTAAAGGGGGGTGGTTTTCGGTATAGTAAAATTCTATCCTTGCCCCCCCTATTCTGAAATTCTGGCTACGCCACTGCAGATATTCATACCAATAGGAGTAAGCATTTATTCCATTTGTGAAAGTGAAGCTTTAATGATCGAAGTCGGAGAATAGAAACTGGACGTGAAAATCCTTTAGTTCGAAAAACATTAATTAAACTCTCCATTACTGACAAACCCTATTATAAGTAAACAAAAAGATGTGTATCCAAACATTCAACTGTATTACTATAAATCCAGAATTTTTTGCTGTAATACATGCAGGATTGCTGGGCTTTGGTTGCAGCTATTAGGGTAAAAAAATTAAGATCTAAAATAGTGGGTGGGGCATACAATGTCACATGGGTTGTACAATTTATTCATCACAGTTTGTGTGACATTTCCATTTATGGTATAAGAAACATTGCATGCTTACAAGCTATCTTCATCCGTACTTCCTCCATCTTAGTGACAACAGCATTGATATGAGCACGGGTTTTGGTCTCGTTCAAACTGTCATGTGGAATACAACTGACAGGAATAGCATATGGTTTCTTGTTTCTCTGATCATTGTCACCAGAACGTGAGTAGCTACTTGCCTCTGATGTCTTGTGACTCCTTTGATGAATTGTATTATGTCGTCACGAACTTTTGTCAGGCGATGTGGAATATTGAGTTGAGCATAGTTGGTTGAAGGGTCATCCAATAAGTCTATCAGCCCACTTATTTCAACGTGAATGTGACAACCAAGACCATTTAATCGCCCAAGTTCGTCAACTTTCCAAGATAGTGAAAAGATATCTTTATCTGTTACCTTCTTAGGTGATGCTTATTTTTCGGATAGCTTCTTGTTGGTATCTTGAAAAGCTGTATAATGTATGTATACAAACAAACTAATTGTCTTGGGGACAAAATGAATGAAGAATACAAACAAATCAATGGGACGAGTCTGAGCAAGTCCCATTGCAGAACATTGAAACGACCTTCACAGTGTGAATGACTAAACCAAAAATAATTATGACGATAAAACAAGTTGTGGCCGGGCACCCAGTAAAGTTTAGAGAGTTCTGCAAGTAAGTTTTATTAATCAAACCTGGCAACTAATTCCAAATAAAGCACACTAGCCATACAATTTGCTGAAGTCAATTTTCTTTACTTCAGTCTCATTCTTAAGCGACTATAGCTGTATTGATTCCTGTGCCTTGATTGCCTAAATAGCCTGGTAGTGGATCGGCATGTAAACAGTTTGCTCAGCGAGGCTTCAATCTAATAATTGGTACAAGCAGATTGAATGTGTACATATACATATATATTTTAGACTTGTTGCAATAAAACTGAGATTTTTTTGAGGGAGCATCTAATGGTGTTAAGATCAACAGCTGTAAGGTTCCTTTGACCAGAATCATTCAAATGACGAACAATACCCTTTACAAGCTGGAGAGAGGAGATGTAACTGTCATACTGTTTTTGCAATCTCTCATCACCAAGATCGAGATCTCCAGCCCAGATCCCTCCTACAGATTCCGTGAGACCAGCCACAGTGTCACATCCACCGGATTTAATCCACCACTCTTCTCCTGGCATGGTTTCAGCTATACGCTTGAGTCCTGACTGCAAAGGGATAGGTATCATGCAAATATTTACATATTCAGATACTTGTTTACTATACATTACATGGATTCCGGCCTTAATGGTGAATGAGCTCTTAGCAATATCTCATTGAATTGTTCGAGCTGAAATAACAGGAATGTTTACTCTAGCCTGTATACAAATCATGGACAATGTATCAAGATACAGTATAATCCTACAGTATATATGTACACAACATAATATAGTGTTCTTTTGGCTGGCATTGTACATTGTTTATAGTTAACATTACTTTGGCAGTGAGATCACTTTGAAACATACTAAGATCCACACTTGCCAATTAATGTACAAGCACGCACGCGCACGCACACGCACACACACGCACACGCACACGCACACGCACACGCACACGCACACACACACACACACACACACACACACACACACACACACACACACACACACAACTCTACACATGTGGGCATCAATTATGAAACAGTTTAATTTAGCCTACATTTAATCTTTAAAGAAGACACACTCACTCTTCCACCTTTCCAGTTTCCATCACCTTCCACATTGGTCCACTAAAAAGATTTAGCCACTTGTTTCCAAATAATACATATATCGATTCCAACCACTTCTTGAGGTCCTGTGGACACTTCACGTACATGTATACAGTATTCAGAAATAACAAAAATGTGACTTATACATCACAACTAAATCATACATGTCATGTCTTAGACATCTCAAATAGCAAGTCAACATGTAGATTTACTAAAATATACTCCATGCACAACATGCATATACCTCATGCAAATGAACTGCTGTAAAAAAGTTTCCACAGTGCTCCAAAAGGCCAGTAACCAACCTCTTTGTTGGTATCAAAGTATATCAGAACCATCAGCTCTCATAGTTCCAAAGCCCTTAATTTGATATTGAGTAAATGATGTTACTCCTTCCAGCTGCATTGAGATTTTTCAATCCTTGGTACGACAACTTTAGATAATCTTCAGGGACATTGATGCTTTCCTTAGTACATAAATTTGAAAACACTTCACTCAAAAAAAGAAGCACTTCATCTGGCTCCAGGCTGCATATCTGCTGCAAGCACTGTTGAAGTTGGTCAATAGTGTTAATGGAAATCCAACTCCCACTTGGAATGTCAGATGGAGAGAGAGAGGGCTGTGATGGAGAAACGGAGGCCTGCAAAGGAGAAATGGAGCGTTGTTCGGGCTCATTGTTTTCCTTGTTTGCAGCCATGAAAAATTTCTCGGCTGTACTGCATGGGGCTACCAAAATCCTTCTTCAATTTTCCCAACACACAAAACTTATAGGCACCACCTAAAAGCAGAGAATATAGACAGTGATATATTTCACCACAATGTCATAGTGCATGTATACAGAGACAGAATCAATTCTAGTCATTGCCCAAATCAGCTGACATGTCCTACAGGATACTTATTACAATGGGAAAAAGTTTAGTATAATTGATTGGGAAAAAATGACATTCAAGTACAAAACTTGCATTCATCATAGATACCAACTATACAACCCACTCCAAGGCTCTTGATTGGACAGTGACATACATGCACTGTAAACAAATTGTTGGATAGTTGAATTATCATGTGCTATAATAGCTATATCTAATTATTTAGTAGCTTAGTGAATACCTGATCTGACAGTACCACACATCTTGCGTAAAAAATCAGATGCTCCCGTCCACAGTTTGGGATTTTTGGAGGTAGGCCATTCATCTGGCACATAACAAACTGAGTAAGAGCACTGTCCTCTTCAAAGGACCAGGTTGCCACGCCAGGGTACAACCTACAAACAGCCTTGGATTCTTCATGATAAGTAGCCTCTTCGATATAGAGATAGATTTAGTATCACGGCTAACAGATATCTTTGCTTTGGGCTTGGTGGGAGTTGTCCCAGTTGGAGAATACAGACGTTTTTGAACACTCCTGGAAGCCATTTTAACTAGTAGAGCTCTGGCTCGAGACAGATGCGGGCCACGTGACCATGATTGATTGACCTTTTGACCTCTTGAATATTCTCTGCTTTAGGGACTTTTTTCTAGGGGGTAGGAGTTCTCAAAACACTGTATTACGTACCAGAATATGGCAGAGACTACTTTTAACGGAAAGCGCTTGGGGTAAGATGGTGATTTGCTTTTTTCTATACAATTATATGGCGCATGTGATCATAATTATTTGACCTTGTTGACCCTGTCGAACCTCCTCTGATTCAAATGTAATTTGTAGAATTATGGAAAAATGAAAACAAACAAGTAAAAAAAAAACATTGGAAATGTAATGAGACACAGGAATGGCTAAATCGTAAAAAGAACAGAAACAAGACCTGAATGGCTGTTAGAGTGTGTAAGGAATTCTTCCTGTGGGCAAAATTAGAGACTCGATAACGAGATCGTTAAATGCAGCCCACACAGGAAGTGTTATACTTCACCGCATAGTGCTTTCCAGATACCAAAATCATGTGAAGACAAACATACCAGTGCAATCTCAAACAAAAGATATGCTGAAAACCCTGAGCGCCAGAAAGCAATCTCTAAAAAGATCGAGATATGCTAATAATCCAGAGCCCAAGAAAGCTATCTCCAAAATGAGATATGCTCAAAATCCAGAGCCCAAGAAAGCTATCTCCAAAACGAGATACGCTCAAAATCCAGAGCCCAAGAAAGCTATCTCCAAAACGAGATATGCTCAAAATCCAGAGCCCAAGAAAGCTATCTGCAAAACAAGATATGCTTAAAATCCAGAGCCCAAGAAAGCTATCTCCAAAACGAGAAAAGCTCAAAATCCAGAGCCCAAGAAAACTATATCTAGAAAAAAATTTGCACAAAACTCTGCACAGCAGAAAGCCTATTCTAGAGAAGCATATGCCAAAAACTCTGAGGGGAAGAAAATTGAATCTAGGATTAATTACAGCAAAAATCCAATTATCAAGAAAGCAGCTTCTAAGAAAAATTATTCTAAACAATCAGCTGCTAGGAAACTTGTAATGAAAGCCTACCACATTAGGAACAGGAAAGCTATTTGTGCACAAAAACAAGACAAATATGTGACCTGTCAAGGGAAAACGTGCCGGTTAGGAAAGTCTGCGAATTTTGAGTTAGCTATTCCATGTATATCTAGGCCTTCCCAGGAAGCGCATATCAAAATTTGATGCGCATAGCTCAAGTAGTTTTCCAGATACAGCTCTTGTAAGCAGCCCTGCCTCCACTCGTGGCTTCCTAGAAAAACGGTTGTAAAGTTGTTGCTAGGTAAACTATGGGCGGTCCGTATACTCTCCGTATCATAATTAGATCATGTACAGTACATGCTGAATATTACCACAGCCAGCCACGTGGGGACTAAAATCATTTGGTGAGAAGCGAGTAGCCTAGGAAAGAAGACCCAGGAGACAGCTAATCGACTCGAGGTATGGAGAGGGATTTGTGTCAAAAATAAAACGCGATCTGCTCAGCAGAAAATCGATTGGCAAAAGCTGAAAAGTCTGCAAATTGATTGGCAAACTTGCAAAGTCAGCAATTCGATCTGCAGGATTGATTGGCAAACACATGCAAAGTCAGCAATTTGAGTGACAAACTCAGTCATCAATTCGATCTGCATGATTGATCGCGCGTTACAATCTGCGGCGCGGAGAAACTCACCTGTACAAAAATTAAACGCGATTTGTAAAATTTGCGCACTTTTTGTAAACGACCTTTTCCATGATTTAGCAAGTTTCACGTTTCTTTTCATGCAAACGACCTTTTCCAGCAGGTTAGTTACAGACACTATGAAATTAATAATTATGAAAGACAAGCACAAACATTTGCATTTATGAACACATACATCATTGATTTAATGATGTAACGTCATTAAGTAATTGAACATATAAATCAACAGCATGGTGAGTGCTAGACAGAATTCTCTCCAGGGAATAAACATCATTTAATTGATCTATGGTGACATTTGTAATATAAGACGGAACCCCAATTAGTGGAACATCTACTTGTTGATGATCATCACTATTGGGAATTGGACCATCCCAATCTACACCATAATCTTCCTGCAAAAGTAGAAATCTACATTAATATAATATTAAGTCTAGTATAAGTTGCCATTATTAGTCTTACAAATAATTCTTCTGTGTTGTAAAGTTCTTCTGTCACTCGATGTCCTGAGTTGCAGTTATTCAGCATACCACCCACCCACATTTGCAATGGTGATAAACCACGAGCAGAGCTCATTGGGTGATTGGACCATCCAGCAGTGAATGTAGCAAGTGAATTGTTAATATAGGGTATGTATATAAAATGCAGACACCACAGCTGTACTTCATTGTTACAGTCAACCAAACCAGTATCTTCCATATGATAGAACAAGTGGTAGAACATTGACACGCAACCAGTATATACATCTCTCCAGAATCGTTCAATTCGTTGATTGTGGATACTTCGTCCACATATAATACTGCTTCGTTCTGTACCTCTCAGTGGATGACTAAGCATATAATATCCAACAAGAGTGTTCTCTCCTCCTCTGTCACATCTTACTCTAAATGGGAGGCCGTATTCATGAACAGCTTGAACAAAATAGTTCAAAACAGTCTCTGCCCGATTGTTATTAGAGCAGTGGCAGAAGACTGGTAATCGCGAAAAGCCATCAATAGCAGCATGGATCACCATTTTCCATCTAAAAAACAAAAATCAACATACCCTTCATGTTTCAGTGTTACCATGCACAAGTACCTTATTAGTTTGTGGTTGCCGTCCATATGCCAAAGTGCATTGGGTGATGGGACTGCATAAGTTCTTCTATGTATACCTTGCATCCACCTATTTGCAACACCAATGGGATCAACTCGTCTAAGTGATTCTCTTACACGACTCTGTTGAATTCTATAACCCATTGAAGCAAGATGCCCTACCATTAGACGATACCCACTGTTGGGATGCTCTACTTGTAGCCTAGAAATCAATGAATCCAAGTTTTCATCACTTATGAGTGAATATGTTCCTCTGATACTGATATTGTATTGGCTCATATGACGTCTCACAGTACTCATTGACACTTGAAGAAGTTGAGAAATTTGCTGACAAGTGAAATGATGACCAACAAGATACTCAAGAACTGTTTGCGGTATCAATATCTGCGGCCCCTTCCTCTTTCTCCAGAGTGAAACATAAATGTTGACATTCCCGAGTTCGTAGAAACTTCTAAGTTGGTAGGAAGCAGCATCGACGCTGCATTATCCAAACAATGAATTGCCGATTCAATCAAAGGCAGGTTTGTGTCTAGTCTCGGGTAAGCGTTCACTAACATTGTCATTAGTCTCTGAATACGCTCAGCACTTGTAATCAATGATTCACAGGTCAAATGATCAGGTGTTCTATCTTCCAAAACCCTGGACAGATCACGAAGTAGGGACTGAAGCTGGCGAGAGAGGACGTCCATTTCTGGGTTGTCTGTAGATTTTGCAAGTCACGCATGAGTCACGTGCCTATCATGTGGCTAGGATAATTTGAGCGCTTTTTTTTCTCCTCGTGATAAAGCTGCGCCGTGAGTAGTTGCTTTAGCTGTGCTTTGCTTCTTCATTTGTCTAGGATTTAGGGAATATTGAACGTCTGAACCTGTGACCATTTGATAATTGAGTCAATGGATCACTCAGACGCGCCAACTGAGGGAAACACTGTGTCTGATAACATTCAACAACAGCTGCAGCTCTGTTTCAGTACTTTACAACAAATTGCTGGTAATTTATCAGTGTCTCTATCAGCGGGAAACAACACTGAGGCAAGCAGAAGGTCACAGTCCGTGCTTAGTACTGCAAATAGCAACCAGTTGTCTCTGCCAAGTGTATCATGGAGCTCGACATCTGGAAATGCTGCAACCGCTGTGACCGTGGCACAATGTGCTAGCCGCATTGAGTTAATTAGCTATAAATCTAATTAGCTGAAATTCCACTGTGATATTTATGACGTAATACTGAATGTATGCCGGCATTCATTTACAATTTTTTTAACCCAAACAGATCCAACAAGAACGAGTGTGTTTCAAGAACATAGAAACGTGTTTCGTGACCCTACTAGACACACTAGAATTCCTTTCCATCCGTATCAAAGACCAACTCGACCACCAATGTGGTGCCACAACTTCCTCTGCCTGTCATCACACCTAGCTACATATGTTCCCAAAAGAGAAGAAAAAGATAGGCTCTCTGCAGCAGGGTTAGGAGAAAAGAGGGTAGAAATAGGTCTCCAAGCATCATCGAGTCAGTTAAGAGATAAACTTTTGATAGTATTCCCGAAGTTACGGTTGAGTGATAAATATGATTTCTGCCTAACTCAAGAAGTCTTGTAAGATTAGTTCCTCCTTCTGAAGGGTTTACTCCAGCTTCACTTAAGGAGCAAGTAGGGGCAGCTAGGATATATATCAGACCTGAACGAAGGGATCTACCACTGCATAATGAAGAAGAACCATGTAGTGATTCAGACACCCAGGTATATTAACATTGTCACCAATCATTGATCAACTCACAAGTTTTTTTTTAAAATCATACATATACTAGGTATGCTGCCCAGATCAATCATTGCTTTCATTATCATCATCTTCGGTGTCAATTACTTCCCCTACAATCAATATTCTGTCACCAGTCCATTGTATGAATACAGCATCACCTGTTTCTTCACTAAATGTTGTGATACCATCAAGTACAGTGGCTTCATTTAGTTCACTCGTTACGTACTCATCTTCACCTCCAACTACATCCGTGTCTTCACCTCCAACTACATCCGTGTCTTCACCTCCAACTACATCTGTGTCTTCACCTCCAACTACATCCGTGTCGTCACCTCCAACTACATCCGTGTCTTCACCTCCAACTACATCCGTGTCTTCACCTCCAACTACATCCGTATTTTCACCTCCAACTACATCCGTGTCTCAACCTCCAACTACATCTGTGTCTTCACCTCCAACTACGTCCTCATCACTTCCTAGGCCTACTACATCCTCGTCCAACTCTCCTCCACTCACTGTGTCTGCATCTAACACTATGACTTCTGTGTTACCGTCATCATCAAATGTTGCATCATCAGCTTCATTCTTTTTGCTTCCAGAACTAGTCACAGTTGGTTCAGGGTCTTCATCAACTAGCCTATCCAAGTCGATATCAGTAATCCATGACATTTTCCTGTTGGCCAATCTAGCTTATTGTTTTCTTTATATAATGGTAGCTACAATGAAGTCATCGACGTTCTTGCAGATGGCATCACAGCCTCTTCTTTACTCACACAGTTCAAACGAAAAAGAATGGTGACTTCATCACAATTGATTCAAGTCCATCCCGAACATATTGTTCGAGATGGTTTGAGGTTCCTATTCAAGGGCAACTTCGATATGTCTGTTCCAATTGAAATAGAATTAGAAGGAGCCATTACAGTTGACCTTGGAGGTCCAAGAAGGCAATTTTTTACGGAATTTCTTCGTGAAATGCCCAAGCAACTTTGTTTGATTGAAGAAAATGGACCAATTCATTTCTTGACGTGCAACACTGACAGCATATTTTGCAACCACTATAAACGCTTTGCACAAGTGATTATTTACAGCATTCTACAAGAAGGACCTGGATATCCGCACTTGCCGAAGGCCTTATATTACTACTTCATTGGTGGTTTAGATATGGCTGTACAGTACTTATCTGTTCAAGAGCTTCCTCCGACAGCTCGTCATGTTGTTGACCAGGTGATATAATATTTAATTTTGCATTGTTTAATTTTGTGGAACTATATAAGAGCATGACTGCATGTGAGATGTGAATATATTTCTATGCTGTGGAAAGTAAATCTATTAATATAGATCTTATAATTATATATTATATAGATTTTAGCAGCTGAGACAAACGACCAGCTTCTAGATGTAGAAGCAAGTGAATTTTATTCAATTGTGTCCACTGGTGTTACAAATCCGTTAAAGGTAAATATCTTTTTTGCATGCATGTGTGTTATATAACTGCAGGTAAAGAATAATTATTCTGAGACTTTTTAATTAATGTGCACTCTATATATCTATTTTCAGATGACCACAAAAGATGTAACGATTCAATATATTATGCTTAACACTATCTTTTACTCAAGGAAAGCTGCTATTGACCAATTCATGGAGGGCCTATGTTCCCTACAGTTCAGTGAATTGATTTTTCAGTTTCCTGAAAAATTTGAGCCTCTGTTTGTCAATTCTGATGGTACACAGCCAACTCCCTTTCTTCTGCTCGAGATGCTAAGTGCTACATGTGAAAATGATGACGAAATAAAAACATTTTCTTTTCTTAAAGCATATGTCACATCTCTTAATTCTCAAGGTGAGATATCATAAATTTTTACTAATATTATATTATTATGTGTGTATCTGATTGCACGTGCATTTATCATGTGATTCATGCATGTGTTACTGTGCATGTATTGCTAGTAATCAGCTACTTGTCTTGACCTTTATATTTTATTTTGTCATTTGTCTCGTGATACATGACCATTGTTTATACAGAATGCAAGCAGTTTCTCCGTTTTTGCACAGGATCTGAATCAATCCCACCACTGGGATTTGATCATTCCAAGATTACGGTTGATTTCAAACATGCAAGCTGCATTAGTTCAAGCACATGTTTTCATCAATTAACTCTGCCAATATTTGATGATAGTACCACTCTGGCAATGTGCATGAACGCTGCCATTGAGTGTACCAATTTCAATGCACTATGAAATCTTTTGTTTCACGAAGTTCTTAAACTCATATTGCTTACTATACTGTTTGGCCATTAATGGTCAGGCTTGATTATTTCTTTGTATTCATAGTATCAATCAATCTCTTTGTTGTTTATACTATTATTATAGTTTGTTTATTCACACACATCTACGTCTCATTATTATTGATCTCAACATACAAGATAATTAAAAGATTGAATACAGATACAAGAAGGATTAGCTGCAGGATCAGGCCAGGACTTTGAGCCAAGTGAATTTCTGCGCTGTTGAATACTGCGAGTCGCATTTAATTTACACGTATCCGCGCAGTTGACGCATTATTTTTTATCTCAAACTGCGTGCAGATCAACTTTGCATATTTGCCAATCGATCATGCAGATCGAATTGCTGACTTTGCAAGTTTGCCAATCAATCATGCAAATCGAATTGCTGACTTTGCAAGTTTGCCAATCAACTTGCAGACTTTTCAGCTTTTGCCAATCGATTTTCTGCTGAGCAGATCGCGTTTTATTTTTGACACAAATCCCTCTCCATATCGAGGAGGTAAGCGCTTGGCAGTAAAGAGATAGATTCTAGGTACAGTAAGTTCCAAGAACTAATATAAGCCTCAAAATAACCTGTACGCGATCACCGTACAGGGAGAGGCAATATCCACAAGTAGAGAGCTACTGTATGAAAGCGCTTGGATTAGACAAGCACATATAAAGCTTTAGCTTACCTTTCTGTCCATGTGCTGTAGCAAAATTTTGAGATTAGTCAGCTTATAAGTCAATAAGAACACCATAATTATAAAAAATCATTTTTAGTGGCAGCTGCCTTGCTCATAAATATTCGCTACGGTTTGTTGCACAGCATAGCAACTGTCCTCCGTGTTAGCAACTAAGTAAAAATGAACGAGGCTGACATTGCTGTCTATATCTCTGCAACAAAAGCAGCTCCACCCCTCAAATTTTGCGTGGAGCATGCTGAGATGTAGCGCAGCACATCCGTGCAAGAAAACAATTTTTGCGCAAAAGCGCGAATTAAACTAAAACCGCATTTTACTCCAAAAACAATAATTTCCTAACCGGCACGTTTTCCCTTGACAGGTCACATATGCCCTTTCTGAGCCTAAACGTGAAGAATGTGAAAGGCACATGAAAAACCTGGCTGAGCTTTTGTATCGAAATAAACAAATCAGAGATAAATTGATGAAGGCTTATAAAAAAGTTTCAACTGTTTTAAGAGTTTCAGCTAAGGCTGTTTGTGGTGTAGCAGCAAAGAAATTGTTCAGCATGCTCCTAGATTACCGTAGAGACTATACAAGTCTCTTACGTAAGTCCACCAAGTCTATCAAATCAATGAAGATAAAGAAGTTAGAAGATTTTGAAGTGATACAGTCAGGATGGGTGGGAACTACATGCACCTGTGCCGATAATCAGCCTCCGTATTGTCGATATAGATGGCTTTTCCTATGTGAGTGCTTTAGCGATTAGTTGGTTATGGGAGGGAGCTGCTCGTGTTAACTATTCTTGCTTCTTTAACAGTTTGTCATCAATTAATAACTGTTTTATCATTTTCACAGACAAAATAATTGTCAATAAGAATAACAGCTATAGTATTTTCATTGTCTATGCTGTTCTTGGTCTATAGGCGTTTGAGTTTCTTGAGTCTGTTTCGTTTTAGTTTTTCTCTGAGTGGTTTTACTTTGTTCAGTGCATTCCTGTGTATTTGTTCCCTTCTGTGACCAAGTTTTGGCTATTTGCAGCATTTCTTTTATTTCATCCTGGATTTGGTTGATTATTTGTTTGTGTTGCTTGATTACATTTGTATAGTGCCTTACGAGAAGTGTTGTAAGTTTCATTGTGGTTACTTTTTGGATTTTGTGCCATTCAGTTTCAACATCTGTATTGGAATGGTAAATATGTGGTTGGCACCATATGGATAGGCCCTTTGGTGGCTTTCTGGTTATCAGACAGTTTTCCATGAATTTCTTGTGGTGGTTAGCTTTAGTTAAGATTATTAAAGTTGTGTAAATTTGCTTACTTGTTTCCTCCAGTCGTCTAGTGAGTTCTTGGTGTGCTGCCCTGTGATCTGCAGACTGGTGACGTTCCATGCTTTCTTATCTCTGACCGTGGTGTTTCTCTGATATGTTGGATGTGTCTTGTTCTCCGTTTATTCCTTCATCTTGAATGTCATCTTTTTGTTTAATATCTCTGTAGTTTGTCGTTTGATGTATAATGAAATTATCTGGTTGCATATCTTCTACACTTGGTGAAGCATCTGCCCAGTTTGGCATTTCTCCCAGTACCATGGATGATTCAATGGGCTTGATAATATTCTGTTCTTTCTCAATTTGGCTATCATTTGTAGTTGTTGGTAAAGGGTCGCTAGGTATGGGCAGTGGTGTACCAGGCTGATGCTTCCGTAGATTGTGAGCTCCATTTAGCATCTTTTGGCTGACCATCTCTTCGGTCTGGCTTTTAACTGGTATCATAATGTTTAAACTTTCCGGTTGAGAGCAATTTTGGATGGCTTCCTGTCCACCATTGGTAGCCGTTTTGCTCGACATAATCAGTTTATTGTTGGACCTTCAGGCCTCCTGTTCTCCTTGGGTTGGATGTTCTTCAGTTGTCAATCACCAAGCCATCGTCATCGTCATTCCCCAGCTTAATGGGGGGCTGACATGCAAAATTTTTTTTGCACCAAAATGTACTTTAAGTGATGTAAGTTAGAGGAAAAATAGTCAAAAAAATCGCAAAAAATTCTAAAGCAGTAAAAACTTGCATGATATGAGGTGAGCTGACTCCACCAGGAAAGGCAAATTTCTGTATTTCCTGTTTGGGTGGAGCTATTACGTGACGTCATGGGGGGAACGTTTCTACGCGTTTAGTAGCTAACTAATGGCTGAACAAAGCTCTTCCTCGAGCCACAGCTCTGCTATTGACAACAACAACGATGATTCAAGTGCAAGCAGTAATGTTTTGAGCCTTGGTAATTCATCTTTTTCATTTGAAAGCCAAGACAATGCTTCAGATAGTGATGGAAGCTCACACAGAATTGAGCCATACTTGATTAGTGAACAATCTGCTGGAAGTGACAGCTGTGGAGACTCAGGAGATTCATCTGACGAAGATGCAAGACAGGATAGGCTAGGAAGCACTGATTGGTGAGTCTATCAGCTATAATTTTCATACATTCTGTTTAATTTTATGTGGACAATTGTAGCTCAGGTGGCAGTGTGGTCCGGGCACTGTGTCAAGTTCAGTACAATGTTGACTGTCTGTGCTGCAAAAAAATCTCTGTGACAAGATGGAAGCTGAATCAGATACAGGCAATTGTATAATTGAACATGAGGTGTTTGGTGCTGTATACCTTAATGTTTGGGTCAGTATACAAAGTTGCTTCTTCACCTACTGATATCTGTGAATGTGGTGACCCTGACATAGCCTCGTTCCCACTCACGGTGAGTGTAAGGTCAAAGGTGAGAGCCTGGGAACGAGGCTAACCCTGACATGAGTGAGTTAACCAAAATAGTATTATTATAGCTATTGTACATTAGTTAACTGCTTTTCATTATCTTTTCAGGCAATAAAGGTTTACTGCTTACTGAGAGCTAGCCTACTCTGCTCGAGGTGGTTATATAGAAAGGACAGAACGAGTTACGCTATACCTATCTCAAAAATATCTAGCTATACTGATGGGCTTTATATTGGATTCAAGTACCCACCACTAACAACTGAACAGTGACACCATCCAAACTTTTCATCATGCACATGTCTCACAACCTGAACAATGGCCCAAATTGTTCAAATGAGAATCTGATAATTACAAATTTAATGTCGTGACTTGATGGCAGTAGGCTTATCAACCTGAGGTCCCTCCTACTGACTACTGAGAGGAGCTGGGGTCAAAGTGGTTTGATACTGATTCCCTCTGTACATCGTCTAATGGTTGCTTTCATATAGTAACGTATTCTGCAACAGAATGCACATCTGGCTTAATTTTTACCTACAGACCTATAAGTAATAATATTATGTCCATAAGAGTGGATTGGCACTGACTGTAAATTCTATAACAAAAAAAGTTTCAACATGTAATGCTATGCTGCACAAAACTGATTTAATTTTGTCCTGCTGCTGGTTTGAAACCTTCCTTTCCGGCTGGGGTAACTTAAACTCCAGTATCACATTGGAGCTGGGATGCTGCTTCCTCAGATGCTATACTTGTCTCTTGTGCGGGTTCTGGTTCATGATCCTGGCAGTAATCCAATTAGTATCCGCTAGTAGTAGACATGGTCACAGTAATACCAGCTTGAAACTTGAATGCTATTTTTAATTCTGTCCTGTATCTATGATTTACTAGGCTTACCCTCTCTCTCTCTTCATAAGCAGCTCTGAGTCTGCCATTATTTGGCTTTGAACCATCATGGATATAGGTGGCCTGTTTGATGATTTCTTTCGATAACTGAAGTCAGTACTACAGGCTGAGCCTTCTCAAAACTTGGTCCTGCACTAGATACTTGGTGGACCTCTGGAATATAGTTGGAATGGCATCAGATTTATGTCTTCTTCTCTTCTGCATGCCCCTCAGATCTGATCAGAGAAGTCAGGCAACCTCAAAATGGTCTCAGGCCGGACCTGACCAATTTACTCTTGTTCTCTGTATTTTTTTTCGCCCATTTGAAACGTATAACAGGGTCTTTGGGAACTTAAAAAGACTGAAATCTTCACAATATGTGTTAGAACATCCTGCAGCAACTCAGCGCTTCACTATGGGGGCTAGAAAACAGCCACCAGACTATGCTTTGTGCTTCTTTGCGCTGAACTCGTTCCCCCCGTGACGTCACACGTAAACCCCGCCCATCAAGGAAATACATTGCAATCTCATTTTGCAGTGATTTTTCTTGGGGTTATTGTCCACTGTAGACTTGAAATTAAAAAAACAAGCCTGATATTCCAAATGTACACCACCTGAGCTACATTTTGATACCAAAAAATAAATTTTTAAGTTTTTTATGTCAGCCCCCCTTTAACTAAAGTGAGATTAGCGACCCTGCTATGCTTGTTCAGTATACATTACGGCAAAAGGCCAAAAAAACTAGAAGTGGTATACAGGCTTCTTTGTTCCATGATCTCTCCCTATACTCCCACCAAAAGGATGTGGAAAGCATGCATGTATTCCCCGTACGGTAGTACTGGGTACATAGGAATGGCACGGATGGCCCAATAGTGCAATACAAATATTCACGCGAATAACTCTGCAAAAACCGGGCACTTGGCACTAAAAGGCTTCTCAAGCTACTATTTAGCTCATTCTCCTTCTAACAAGCCCAAAAACATGGCCTAAAACCATCGCTAAAGTACCAAACTAAAATATGCCAAACCTCCAGTTTTCTCCATCTTCTTCTTCTTCTTCTTCTTCTGTTATGTCACGGCTTTTCTTGAAGACTGTACACTTATAGAAGCTAATTCTTGAACGAATGTTGGTCTTCATTTGCTTTTGGCATCGGTTTTCTGTGTCACTCGTCGAGTGGCTCAATACAAGACGAAAAGCGCTTTCTCTGTATGGCAGCCATTATTTGTAAACCATAAATTATTCATAAGCTAGCTAGCCTAACGACCCTTTCCATATTCAAGTGTGCGTTATTTGGAATTTATTGCAAGACTACAGTGCCCGTTACAAGCAGTACTCCAAGCTTAGCTCTGTCCTATTTTCTTGTTCTCTGTGTTCAGTTCTTCAGTAGGGAAGTTATCTATAGCTAACAAGACATATATATCAGATTCAGCTTGGGATTTCAGTGTTTCACCTGTGTAAAAGGCATGACTGTACTGTAGCCGGGATCAAGTTCTCTGCTCAGGCTAAAAACTGTATTATACTGATATTATAAACAATTATTTCCAAAAAAAATAGAACAAACAAGTACAAAAAACATTAGAAATGTAATGTAAACATAGGAATGGCCAAATCGTAAAAAAGTGAGCAAACAAGATAGGAATGCTGGTCAGATTGAGCGAGTTCATTCCTGCGTCTACAATGTCATTGAGCTCAGTAGAGATATGAACATAGGTGACACAGTGAAATGAACTCCTCGCTCAATCTGACCAGCATTCCTATCTTGTTTGCTCACTTTTTTTACGATTTGGCCATTCCTATGTTTACATTACATTTCTAATGTTTTTTGTACTTGTACAAAAGTTACAATTAACATGGATTCAGGCAATTACCTTGTTATAGAACTGTATACCGTAGATCAAGAAATTTTTGTTGGTAAACAAAACTAGATTGAGAAAAAAAGAAAGCTAAGACAAATCTATCGAAGATGCCGCGACAAGGAAAATCAATCTCTTAGAGCTTCTGTACCGAAAGCTGTAGTATGTGAAGACGAATCTCTTTAATCATGCAAACGTAAACGATCCCTAGAACATTTTGAAACACCACCGCCAAAGAGAAATCCATCAGCTAAATCTCATTTACCAGACTTCACCAATGTCACATGGGACAAGGATGCTGTTCTTAGAGATCTTGAGAACCATCCTGCAGCTCCACCTCCAATAAACTGGCAACAGTTTGCAAAGGAGCACAACGTTCCCGGATCAAATTGTGGGCAGATAGTTAAGGAGTTCGCTCAAAAGTCCAACATCTACACCATGAGACTAGATGGAAGAGAATCAACCACAAGGAAACGCATGAGAAAGAGACGCCTTAACGGTGGAGAAAAATCTGCACCAGCACCACCCACAGCAGGGTTGATACAAGATTCGTGGAAAGAAATGGTGAAGACTGGTGAGATATCTTTGGCGTCCCTTGTGTACCATATACTCTCACACGGTACACTGTTACAGAAGGTCACCTACATACACAAGAGGTAACAGTGACTGGACGCAAGTTGCCACTGAAAGAAATTTGACAAAAGCTCCTTGACTGACACGAAAAGTATATGAGGTTGAATACCGATGACGAAATTGATGCCATACCCTTGGAACAATTACAGAACCAAGTATCAACCTTGACTGATTCTAATGTAGAATCACAGAGTGAAGATGAATTGCGAGACCAGCTGAGACAGCTCCAGCGCACTCGCTACCTTGTGATATGGCATGACCATGCTACACTACTGGGTATGGGTACAATCATGGTGACAGTGCACATCATTTATGACCCCAGTGTGTTTCTCACACAGACAGAGTGGAATAGCAGAAGCAAAGAGTCTGTTAATTTACAAGCAACCATTGAGAGTCCACTGATACACATGATTGCTGTAGGTTCATCATCAGTAGAAGATCAACCTGCTCTGATACAAGATAGACTCGACTGTCTATTATCACTGAATGAGACCATTACAACTTCAAGTGGGATTGCAATCATTGACAAGCTGAGATTTTTCGTAGGTGACCACCCAGCCCAGCAATTTGAGAGAGGTACACAATTAGGTGGCACCTACAAATGTGGAAGCTGTGGAGTCAAGGACACCATGATGAGTGACCTAGCACATGCATTTCAGCTCCCAAGGAGAAATCTGCAAGACCTTCAGGGCATAGCTACAGCTGGAAAGTGGGCAGGGGATCTAAAACCATTCGATAAACTCAAAATTAAACCACTCAAGGAAGAACTAAGAACTAGAGGACTTAGCACAAACAAGCGTAAGGATGAGCTGACAAGTGATCTCAAGGTCGAATTGAAAGAAGTACATGTTCCAACACTTCTTCTCTTCAATCCAAAAGGAAGTCTGAGCGATCTCAACTTAGCTCAGTACACAGTGCTTGACAGTGAGCCTCTTCATTACCTGAAGGGTCACCTGATTCATTTATACAAAGAATTGCCATATCTGTTGAGTGGAGAGATCAGAGAAGGTGTTGAGCATATTATCAAAGCAATGGTGAGTCAAAAGATGACCTGTGCTGATCATAGGATGGTCATAATCCAGCTTTACCTATACATAAAACAGCATGAGGTAAGCAAAAGCATTGTACGCTTACTTGAAACAGCTGTTCGAATAGCACAACTTCTATACTTGCCAAGTGAAAAACACACACCTAGACATGTACTACAGCTTTACTGTTGCACATGGGTACACCATGAAGTTTGCCAAGAACCTTTCACTTGCTTTCATGCTGGAGTAACTAGGGAAACCATGTTCGGACTGTATTTGCATTCTCTTGTAGCCCATGCACCAATGCAGCTCGAAATAATCTCGCTATCATCCATAAACACAGAGAATGAAGAGCGGCTTTTTAGCCAAGCTAGAAAAACAGCTCTAGCTGCATCAAATAGACAACCACAAAATATAGTATCAGCAAGAATCAAAGGTATCCAAAGCCAGCAAAGGTTTTCCCGAGTACAAAGGTACGAAAGTCGACATTGACTTCATTGAGCAGCACTTACAGAGTTGGAACCAGTTCCTACGGAAAATAAGTCCATTTTTAGTTCATGGAAAAGGTGTACGGTGGGAGGAGATTCTTGGTGGATACAGATTTTGTGATGGTGAAAGAGATCCAAGTAGCCATTCTAGTGGACCACATCTTCTACACTTCCGATCAGCTTCATTAATGGATGTTGAAGCACGGCATAATAAATGTTGGGATGAAATACTAGAGAAGAAGATGGATCTACCAACTACTACTCTTTTCTTATACAATGAAGATGGCAATCCGAATGAGAGATTTCATTTTGAGCATACAAGTTTGCACCTACAGTCAGAAGATCCATTCATACAGTCACACGTACAGTTAGAGGATCCACATGAATAGTCAGAGGATCCACACGTACAGTCAGAGGATGTACTCGTACAGTCAGATGATCCACTCGTACAGTCAGAGGATCCACACGTACAGTCAGAGAGAGTACTCGTACAGTCAGAGGATCCACACGTACAGTCAGAAGATGTATACTCGTACAATCCGACGATCCACAGGTACAGTCAGAGGATGTACTCGTACAGTCAGATGATCCACTCGTACAGTCAGAGGATCCACACGTACAGTCAGAGGATGTACTTGTACAGTCAGAAGATGTACTCATACAGTCAGAGGGTCCACACGTACAGTCAGAAGATGTACTCGTACAATCCGAGGATTCACACGTACAGTCAGAAGATGTACTCGTACAGTCAGATGATCCACTCGTATAGTCGGAGGATCCACACGTACAGTCAGAAGATGTACTCGTACAATCCGAGGATCCACACGTACAGTCAGAGGATGTACNTACAGAAAGGGGGTGGGGCTGGATGTTTGCACAACCTGGAGTAGATTTTCACGAGCAGTCTAATGGTAATAGTCTCGAAGCAGCAACGCCCACAGGCAAGTCAGAATAGCGTCCGATAATTGATGGTGTCTGAGCATTGATCGCTTACTCTACATTTCCAATGTTTTTTTTACTTGTGAGACATAGGAATGGCTAAATCGTAAAAAGAACGCAAACAAGATGGAATGGCTGTTAGAGTGTGTAAGGAATTCTTCCTGTGGGCAAAATGAGAGACTCAATGAGGAGATTATTAAATGCAGCCCATACACAGGAAGAATTCTGCACACACTCAACAGCCATTCCATCTTTTTTGCGTTCTTTTTACGATTTAGCCATTCCTGTGTCTCATTACATTTCCAATGTTTTTTTTTTACTTGTTATATATCATTTGAACGCATATGATGAGCTTAACACAATTCTGAACTTTGTACTTCTCTAGCAATAAGTATACATGTGACTGGCCACGCAATTTAGATACTATCCACTTTTAGACTACTTTTGGAAAAAATAGCATAACAGGATTTCTGGGTGCAATTACACAGAGTGCTTTTTGCAAGATTTTCAGTGATTCTTGCTAATTTTTTTCCTAAAGTCAATCAGAACATTATTACTATTTTGAAAAAAGCCAAATGCAATAGGTCAAAGGTCACTCTGGAGAATAGTATCTTTTTTGCATGACCAGTCACGTGTTTTTTTAAACTACCCGCATATTTTTGAACAAAATAATTGTCAATGATGTCATATACTTGTCAGTGTGACAACTTATTACATCACGCATCCATAGCAATGCATTTTGCAATTTTTCACAAGTTTGTGAAAAGTGTTGGATTATAGCTGCTTTTTTTTTAGTGTTTTTGGTTGGATTTTTCAATGCCTAAGAGCAAAAGACAAAAGCTGAGTGCCAAAACTACCTCACAAGCAAGAGAGAAGTTAATGAAATTGAGAGAAGGCCAATCCAGAGTTCTGGGCCTGAATCACTAGCTTCTGAACTATCACAATTGCAGAGTAATATTCTCTCTTTTCAACAAGCAACACAAACCCAAGAATCAACCTCCTTATCCCAACAGCAGTTTCAGAGTCCTGAACAATCAACCTCTCAAGAAACTTTATCTCAACAGCAGATTCAGAGTCCTGAACAATCAACCACTTTCTCTCAAGAATCCTCACCACCTCAACTTTTTCAGAGTCCTGAAAAATCAACCTCCTCTCAAGAAACCTCTGAACAATTAACCTCTTTCTCTTAAGAAACCTCACCACCTCAGAGTCCTGAACAATCAGCCTCCTTCTCGCAAGAAACCTCACCACCTCAACTGTTTCAGAGTCCTGAACAATCAACCTCCTTACCCGCTTCCTCTTCTCAATAACAGCCAGAAGAGTTGGCCTCAGGTGGACGATCTGCTTCTGAAATTCTGTCAGACTTCTCTGATAACTGGCTAGCAGTATTGGATAGTGATGACAAGAAGTCACATGCAATGTTTCTCTGTTCTAAACTTGTGGAACATTTTCAGGTCAACAATACTAAAGCAGCCGAGATAGCCAATGAAATGATAGGCAAATCAGACTGGACAGTAAGGCAGTGGCGAAGTGACCTCGTTGCACATGATGGTATTCTGACAGAATCAAAACAAGGACGTTTCCAAAGGACTGGAGTTCTCTGGTACAATGAGGAACTCAACAAGTCGGCAAGGGAGTATGTACGTGCCAATGCAACTGTCAAAGGCACACCAAATATGACGATTATTGACTTTATTGACCAAACAGCACGCTAGAACCAGGATATCCTCGTAAAATATCAGTTGAGACAGCTTGCAAATGGCTCCATGAGGTAATTACTGCTTGCAAAGGTATATTCATTGATGGCCACGAGCGTGAGGACGTAGTAGCATATTGCCAGCAATTTCTTCGTAGGATGGTGAAAATTGGCTTTCTTCATTTCACAGATGCACCTACCGAGAGTGCACAGAAAGCAATTCCAACAGATTTGGATTCTCCTACAGCAGACTGTCGATCTAAAACCGTAGTTATCTTTCATGATGAAACCACATTTACGGCAAATGAAGATCAAAATCTAATGTGGGGTGTGAAGGGACAGAAAATTATCAAGCCGAAAAGTAAGGGTTTGGGGATTATGGTCTCGGACTTCGTTGACGAGATAAATGGTTTTCTTATGTTGACAGATGATGAGTATGAGGCTGCAAAGAGAACCAAACATTCAAAAATACGCACGGGAATTTTTAGAGTATGGGGAGAGCAGGGAAGGTTATTGGACTGGTAACAAATTTGTTTCTCAAATGGAAAAGGCCGTGGTTATTGCAGAGATTAAATACCCCAAATCTGATGGATGGCGACACGTATGGGTATTCGACCATAGCAGCTGTCACTCTGCTATGGCTGACGACGCCTTGGAAGTAAGCCACATGAATGTGAAACCTGGAGGCAAACAAAGGCTCATGAAGGACACTATTTATGATGGTCAAGAACAGAAGATGTACAATATGGTTAGGGGAGAAAAGGTACCAAAGGGTATGAAACAAGTCCTTGAAGAAAGAGAAATCTCAACTGCTGGGAAAAATGGAGACTGGATGCGTAAAGTATTAGGAAACCATCCTGATTTCAAAAATGAAAAAAATATGATACAACAGTTCTTAGTTAAGAAGCTCTTTAGGGCCTAAATTTATTATGCATACTTAATTAGATTTTATGAATATTTAATTAACCTAGGTTTTTGTACATTTTTGTTCTTGCTTTAGCCTTAGTCACTCTCTTTTGTAGCTAGTTGAGCTTAGCTATGGTTGTACTAAGCCATGGCTATATCAAATTAGTTCTAAATTTGCTTTTATTAACTTTAAAAGCTTGCAAAAACGTAAGGGGTCAAAGTTCGCCAAACGACCTGCATACTTTAGGCTTTTTTTCCAGCTTGAAGAGCAGCACTGCAAAAGCGCTTGTATGCAGGTATAGCCTTAGCCTCCCTGCACCTCCATAGCTAGCGTCAAGCTTCTCCTTCAAAGCACTAAGAAAAAAACGTGAGTTTAAAACCAAAGGTCACGATCTCGCC
>CAXIPT010000073.1:52155-91159 GCA_964030475.1 Tethya wilhelma
AAAAAACATTAAAATGTAATGAGACACAGGAATGGCCAAATCATAAAAAAGAAAGCAAACAAGTGGAATGGCTGTTGAGTGTGTGCAGAATCCTTCTATGGGCTGCATGTAATAGTCTTTTTACTGTGTCAAGTCCTTCATTTCGCCCACAGGAAGAATTTCTTTACACACTCAACAGCCATTCTACTTGTTTGCATTCTTTTTTATGATTTGGCCATTCCTGTGTCTCATTACATTTTAATGTTTTTTATTCTTGTTTGCTCTCATTTTTTCGTAATTCTATCATAGATAACATATATCGGAGTATCATTATCTATGATTCTATCAATGAGTTTGTGCCATGTGTATCAGTGTGCGATGGTGTCCGAGCTGACTGAATGTGTGACGGTACTGACCTGTCCCAGTGCTAGGTTACTGAATTTGCAGGACCTGGCATCACTGCAGGTGGAGCAGTGGCATCATAAAACTTTGTTGCCTTCAGTGCTAAGTTGCTTATTCAATAGTAGCAAGATAGTTATTGAAGAAATGTAGATAGAGTTCACTGGTCAGATAAGCTGTGGATTCCAAATAACGCACACTTGCTTATGTGGAAAGGGTCGTCAACTTGAATTCCCAAGTATTCATGAATATGCATGAGTTTAGAAATTAATGGCGGCCATACGGAGAAGGCGCTTTCTGTCTTGTATCTAGCGACTGGATGAGAGACATGAAAAACCGATGTCAAAAGCGACTGAAGACAAAGATACCAAGTTTATTCGTTCAAGAATCAGCTTCTGAAAGTGAGCGGTCTCTGAGAAAAGCCTTGCCAACATAGAAGAAGAAGAAGAAGAAGAAGAAGAAGAAGATAGAGAAAATTGGAGGTTTGGCATAGTTTAGTTTGGTACTTTAGCGATGGTTTTAGGCCATGTTTTTAGGCTTGTTAGAAAGAGAATGAGCTAAATAGCAGCTTGAGAAGCCTTTTAGTGCCAAGCGCTCAGTTTTTGCAGAGTTATTCGCGGGAATATTTGTATTGCGCTAATGGGGCATCCGTGCCATTCCTGTGTACCCAGTACTACCGTACTGGGAATTTATTTTTTTTACAATTTTTACTACTTGTTCATTCACTTTTTTCAACACTACAGTATGGAGACTATTAGAGATTGGTTAGTCCCTACAAAAAGCTTGAGTAGAGGCTACATGCACTACTTTATGCTGGAAGAGACTAATGCGCATGCGCATAATAATGCCACGTGAATAATGACCTTTGAACTCTACCTACAAAGATGGCTGCATTGTAGTACATGAATTTATATACTAAGTTTCAAAGCTTTCTAGCTTTTGTTTAGGCCTATTTGTGACATGTCAAGCGAAAACCTGACGTTTGGGAAATTATTGTTTTTCGAGTAAAATGCGGTTTTAGTTTAATTCGCGTTTTTGCGTGAATTTTTTTTACTGCATGGATGGGTTGCGCTACATTTCAGCATGCTCCACGCAAAATTTGAGGGGTGGAGCTGCTTCAGTTGCAGAGATATAGACGGTAATAGCAGCTTAGTTCTTTTCTATTTAGTTGCTACATAGATAATATAGACTACGTAACCGGGATTGGTGACTTCTCATGTGAGCAATACACTAATACAAACTCTGCGTGTCGCTGTTTCTTGTTCGCGCGCCCAAGTACAGCTGTTATTTTTTCACAAAACACTGAGCTGTCTTGGAAGTTAGTATTTTCTGAAGTAGATTTTCTAGAGATGATTGTTTATATGGCAGTTATTTCTTGCCTATTCAAGTATTTCAATTCTGTAACTAGCTGTTTAATAATAAATGTGGCTAAAAGTCAGTCAAGTTGAATATTTCTTGCGTATGAGTCCAAAAAGTACGCTACTTCAGCGGGTGAGTTTGTCATAATTTATCATGTATAATTTTTAGTACTGACTATTTTTTTTTAATTTGTAGGCTCTAATCAACTGTAGGAGCCTTTGGAGTATCCATTATGTTGCCTTCTATCCAAGTGTTTTGCTTTTGCTAAACAGGACAGTCTAAAACAGCCGTGCCGTTTAGATATTTTGTTTCATTTTGTACTAAATGGTTCATTTATCATTGTATATGTCAATAGATTGTAATAGAATGACTTTCAATAAAGTTGCTTCTGCTCTATATCTATTATTTTATGCCTGAACTTTCGTGCAGTCGTAGTGTATTTGCGTTCTTGGCTCCTTTTGTGTGGGCTATACTAGCCGCCAGCTGAATCTTTCACTCAACAAAACCACGACACACTTTGTCCAACGTGCAACGACAAAGTACAGGACTATACTGCTCACGTGAGAAGTCACCAATCCCGGTTCAGTCGTTCCGCCAGTTGCGCGCTCACGTGAATTTATTTGCACTAGTGACGTCACGATCTTCAACACGTGGCCAGAAAAATGGAGGTTCAGACTGTAGGTTNCGCTGGTTTTTGTTTCAATGCAACAGCAGCGCTAAATTACTGAAAGAAATAATGAATTTTAGAGTGAATTTATTATACTTACCATAACATTGCCGTTCATTATCGCGCTTTGGTTTGGAATTTTCAGAAAAACCAGCGAGAACCTTTTAGCTAGCATCACTTTAAGCTTTGTTTGACTCTCTGCGCTAGTGTCTTTCTGTACCGGAAAATCGGTTATTCACAAGAGGTCTCTTTCTCAAGTCGCCATGAGGCTAAGTTCTAGTGCCACACCCACCTAATACTGCGTTTAGTATTGACGATCTTTATCTACGAATTATTAATGATATTCATTGTAGCTTGCTTGTACCATTACAAGCTAAATACATGCAACAGGCGCCGCACGCACTATAATGAGCTGGAAGCGCTTGGCAATCCTTAACCAACCTGAGGAAATTGGCCATTTTATATTGGATCGTTCGACCTCAATGATATGACAGCTTTGTTTGAGACACTGCTACCTGCAATCAGCTCCTCTCTTGGAATATTAATAGTAAGAGAACTGAACTTTCTGATCTCCAGATTGGGTAGCTCTACCACAAGTTTACAGGTTGCCGTCCGTGATGTGATTTTTTGGGCCGACTATTGATTATTTCGGACACACCCTTTAATCGTGCCAGAAAGCGTTACAGAAAGGAGGTGGGGCTGGATGTTTGCACAACCTGGAGTATATTTTCACGAGCAGTCTAATGGTAATAGTCTCGAAGCAGCAACGCCCACAGGTAAGTCAGAATAGCGTCCGATAATTGATGGTGTCTGAGCATTGATCGCTTACCCTAGCGCAGCACAGCCGTGCAAGAAAAATAATTTTGCGCAAAAACGCAAATTAAGGTTACGGGCAACAGTTGGCTCATGAATATGCTAATCAGTACGTGCTAGTTATTTTAGATGCGGAAGAAGACAGTTAATTTCATCCGCCAAATTGTGCAGAGCTAGCAAAAATTCTAACCGTATATTGGTGTTTAGCGAACTGTAGAGTCCCAAGTAAAGGGCCAGACGAAGAGTTTTTATGAAAATGAGCGACTAAAACGTCGTAGCTGCTCGTCATTGTCTCCTGGCAGCTGCCTGGGACGCTTTGCTGAACGCTTTTTAGCTTTCTAAAACGCTTGCTCGCTGTTTGATGTACAAAAAAAGTCTCGACGTCTGACCCTCCGGTAAGTTTTTGTTGCTACAGTGTTTTGGATATAGCTGCTTATTTTCTAAGAAAGAAATGGCGGATAGAATTTACTCTAGCAAAAATTCTTGGTAGTATGTACTAGGTTAGCTGTGAAGTCCGAGTAGTTGGTGATCCAGGAACAAACAGTTGATTACTAAGCTGTTCAAGACGCAAGAGTCCCACATTCCAGTTCTGGTGTTAGATACGGGCAGATTTTCTAGCTCATCATTGCTCATGAATTATTCATATCCACACTGTGACCCCTAACCTTAAACTAAAACCACATTTTACTCCAAAAACTATAATTTCCTAACCTTCACGTTTTCCCTTGACAGGTCACATATGCTTCCTGGGAAGGCCTAGACATACATTGAACAGATATCTCAAAATTTGCAGACTTTCCTAACCGGCGCATTTTCCCTTGACAGGTCACATATAGAAATGAAAGGTAAGTTCTTCAATCTTACCAGTTTGTCTGTATTTTGCCTACACCTTGAAAATGAATGTTTTGCAAAATCATACTTGTTCAGTGTGGATTTAAGAAATCGGACAATTGGCAAAAGCTGAATTGTTGTTTTGCTTATTCATATCCAAATTAAGGCCTTCCAGAATACTTCCAGAATACCAATAATCTGCCTTAAATGTATATACAAAATTGGTGCAATGGTTTAAGCCATATGAAGTGATGACACACCCGGATGAAGCATCGCAAGAAATTGTCGCTTACATGTATCATATCAATATTAGCTCAAATCCTATGTATTGCGATAGAATCTGTAATGTAGATGTCAAGGTTGTTGCGGTTAGAAGTCAAGATAGGATTTTGGACGCTGTCAAGAGGTCCAGCAGAGGCGTAGGAAGATGTTTTAAGATGGGTTCAACATTCCTGGAAATGCATTTTGAGCCATTATGGAAGACTTTTAGATAATAAAATTTTTATGAAAAAGCACTTAAAAGTAACCAAAATAAGTAATTCTACGTGAGTTAGCTGAAACAAATTGCTTAGCCACAGAGGTGAGGTCTATAGCATCAGTTAAGTGAGTCTGAACATACAATAGAAACAGATTGTTTAGCATACATTGTGTCATGGTGCTTCATAAAAATGTTTTAAATCTTCTAAAAGATGAAAATCCACGTTCAGCTGTGGCACTAGTATCAGGGATGGTGAAAACAATTTTTAACAGTTTATCAATTTCACTCAGCATATTCTTGTAGATAGAGCTTTTATTGGGCAATAGTTCTAAGGTTTGTTGTCATTATACTGCCATCCATTGCTGTTTTTATCATGTCTTGTACCATTGGCAGTTGAACAGCTAATCGAGACTTGTCAATGTTACCCTCTATGAACTTGGAAACAGGGTCTGTAATTTCTGTTAGAGTCCTATTGGCAGCAGAGAGTAATAGACATTCAATTTCTTGGGCTAGTTGTAGATCAGACTGTTCAAATCTCTGTTCAACTTCTCCATACACTACTTCCAATGCCTCAAAGAAAGTATGTCAGTGTCTATCCTTCGGAACACTGTATAGATGAGGACTTTCTCCAGTATCATATCTCCTAGGAGACTTTCTGGCCCGTGGGAGAGTTGGTTCATCTGTTTTACTGGAAGCTTGGCCTACTACTTTTGTGTAAAATGCATCAAATTTGGATTCATTTTGTAGTGTTTTACAAGGAGTTGGGCACCTCTGATGGCTTCCTGGAATGTTATATCAACAGACTGGAGGTTTATGGACAATTGTTCCTATGTAGAGAAGATCAAATGAGCTAACTTCAGCCCAAGAAATGTGTCAAACATTTCCAAATGAATTAGTATGCCATGAGCTTTCGTAGCATACTTATCATGACTTTTCTCTACTTCTTCTAAGGTTGCTTTCAGTGTGCCATAATTCAGCAGGATACTCTCAATGGCTATATGCCTGACCGTCCAACGAGTGGGGCACAGGGTTCTCAAAGATTTCCCTTTAGCGTTTTTACCAGTTAGCTGCTTGCTAAGTGTACTAAAAAGTGTACTTCTCTTAGGAGAAAAATTAATCAGCTTTCCCAGCTCGAACACAAGATTGAGGTCTACACTTTTCGACACTTCTTGAACACATAAGTTTAGACTATGGGCTAGACAGTGGACATAAAGAGCATGATCACAATCTTTTTTTACTAGTGCCAATACACCTCTTCGAATCCCGCTCATGTTTGCTGCCCCGTCGTAGGCTTGTCCACGACACATAGTCAAAGATAGAGTACATCTAATCAAAACGTCCTACTCAGGTGCATTTAGGAATGGGACCAGCTAAAATTTTGATATCAAGGTGGTTATTCATGGTGCGCTATACCAGAAAATATATACATTATTTAGACTTCTTTTAAACATTATATGAAATGGGAATGTTTAATAATTAGAAAATTGATTCGTCCACCACAAGGATGAGTGGGTGTGGCACTATAAGGTCGATTGGCAAATTTACACAACACAGAATATAAGCGCCTAAGCTAGAGCGGTTTCACTATGCTCAGCAGACTCTGCAGTGTGGACAATAGAATCTACTGTGCTTTAGCTAAAAATACAGAGAATGCCAATTATGAGACAAAAAGTTGTTTTTTTATGAAGCTAATTAACATATTTTGCGCTGTACAAGCGTAACTATGTTTATTTTCTGAAAAGTAAAGAAATATTCTTGTTTACAGCCTAGTTTAGATCATACTTACCTCATTTACTGACCTTCACAAGCATCGTAGGAACATTAGTGAGGCTACTTGCCATGTAATCTCAAGACCACGTGATCACTACAAATGCTGTACATACCAATTTGAGCGATAGCTTAGAAATAACTAGCAAAAAGAAGCTAAATTAGCAGCAGAACTAAAAATACCTCTCACAAACTTTCACAGGCAGCTAACTTTCTTTTCTAAATGAGTCAATAAATGAATAGTCACGCAATGATCACATGACAAAAAGGGTGTGTACTATAGATACTTATGGGGCGCACGCCGTTTTTGCTGACTAATTCGTGGTCCCAGTCCTTAATGTAGACAAGGTTTCTGATTTAGTGTCTGGTAACTGCACGAGTCCGAGCACATTCTCATAAATGTCATAGTGAGTATCAACATAGCGAACTGATATACACATGACTTCATTGTGTGAAATATCGGTAGCTTCATCAGTGATAACATTGCTTCTTTCACCATAGCTAGAATACTTCTGAGTACACACTGACCCATAGTAGTGATATGCTCATTCACTACATGTGGAGAAAGGTAGTCTCTCTTACTTAGCTACTCTTGCATGGGTCAGTTATTCTCAGCTAGGATAAGAAGCAATTGATTAAGGTTGTATCAACAGATTCACTATGTCCCCTCAATGTTAGTCCTTGACAGCTTAGGTAGCAAATACAAGATAACAGTTTCATCAACATTTCCCTATGAAAGCGTTTACGGTCTTCACATTGAATACGCCTTATATGAGTTGAGCTGTGTTTCATGGAGAGCTTTAACGTTGCTTATTTGTGCATTTGGCTTCTCTCATGCTCATTAAACTTCTTGATGGCCTTATTCCAACTTTGAAACCATTGTCACGGAAAGCACAATTTGGTCGAGTAGAGAAAGATATAAGGCCTTGTTTCCTGGCATTCCGACAACTTGCACAAAAGATTCTGTACTTGGATGAACAACTTTCGTACGAACTATGTTGGATTGTCCTAGAATATCTCTTACTACCATCTTTTCTCTCTATACTTTCGTGTGAGTGTGTTGTCCTTGAATCAGCCACATTCAGGGGGTGATGTGGAGTACTTGGATCACAACATGCTTGACAGTCACAAATTTGACTTACAGTCTCTCCAACTTGTATGTCATGATCCACAACCTCAGTGGTGTCTGTATAATATAGCTAGAGTTATCATTGTGCAGTACTAGTTCATATGATGCATATGTAGCTATGACATATAAAGACTGCTACATGGCCTAAACCTAGCTAGTATACTTACTGCTAACATTGCTTTCAACTTGCTCCTCACACTCTGATCCAGTTCCAAAAAGAGATAGGAGACTTGACTGCTTAGCCAAACCATAGAAGCCATACACTGATCAGTGACACATGAACATGAAGTCAGCAGGAAAGCACGTGATAAAATAAATTGACCTCTGAACTTCGTGCAAATTATGTTTTTACCTTGGAGCGCTTGCACAGACCTCGTGCTGTTGGAGACTACATTACTATTGAACAATGATACAATAGCCATAGGCATGTAATAATTGCTGTTATTGTGTTACAGACTCTATTCCTGTTATTAATATTCGTGTATGTGTGCATACTATAAAAGAGCACCCTTTCAGGGCTGTTATTGTCTCAGTATTTCACTGAAGGAAAGAAAGTTTATTGCTGTCAATCTTGTTGAGCGACTGCATGACTGCTGGAGCGGGGTAGCCAAGAGAATTCTGATATTTTACATGGTCCTTCGAGCCGGATCTGCACCGCTGCTCCAGCAGAGACAAGTGAAACGATATACTGAGACCACGGATTGCAACTGCCGTTTTCACCCTGAACTTTGAAAGTGATTCAGCAGCTTGCAAATGGCCGAAACTTTGGCCAAAAAGAAGAGAATTAGAGCAGGCCATAGAGCCTCAGCTAATAGGCGAGGTCGAGAGGATATTGTCGGGGGACGTGCTAGATATCGCTAAATTGTTGCTGCTAAAACTCACACTCAACGAGAAGCAAGAAGCCCTCAAGGGGTTGGACAATGAGATCGTCGAGCTCATTGAAGAAGAGAAAACCTTGGCTGATGAGATAAGCCAGGCAGACGGCTTCAAAAAGTGCATTCACGCAGCCCTGATTAATATCGAACAAGCCACCACCCCGAAACTCGACCCGCCCAAAGGGGTGCCTACTTCCGGTTCACCAGAGACTTCAAATACGCAACAGGAAGTAGCAACTTCGCGTGTCAAACTTCCGAAATTGACACTGCATTCGTTCAATGGTGATATCACCAAATGGACTACCTTTTGGGAATCATACGAATCTGCCATACACAACAATGATGAGTTGTCAGACATTGACAAATGCAACTATTTAATTTCACTCCTCGAGCGAACAGCTCATGATGTATAGGTAACCACATGATTCTGAGTGGCAGCTAGAGTGCTATTAAATCCATAATTATACGAGGAATCATGTGGTTATCTGCTAATATATAGTATCATTTTATAGAGGAACAGACACAAAATTAGGCAATAGCCTTATTTTCTAGAGGGATAAACACAACATCAAGGCTGGTTTCATGATGTTTAATTATATGCAGAGTGAAATTACTAAAACCACAGAGGGTATACTAATTAAAGGAACTGTGTCACTATATAAGCGGTGTTTTGTTACTATAAAGGGGTTGTAAACAGAAACCTTACAGTATTAAGTGCGCATTACGCGAGCTACTTAGGCTTGTAATAACAGCTGACCACGTAGTACTATTACGCGAGTAAAAGAAAAATGCGCAATACACGGAGTAGTATGCAAACGTTCCCGGACGTGGTACCCGCGTATCAACAAAAAACGTCACAAAACGTCATTATTTTTATTTTTAGCAACAAAACACCGCTTATATAGTGACACAGTTCCTTTAAAAATCATGTTAGATTACATGATGTGCAATTACTGCTGTAAATTACACTCTTGGTGCATGTACAGGAGAAATATATTGTGACTCCCTGTATAAAGTCAAAGAATCCTGATGTAACGTTATAGCTGGTGGAAATATAATAACCATGGTGTAGATTCTAGTTTCTATCCATGGTATATACTTGTATAATTTTGTGACCACGTTATTATCATTATTATAATGTTGTATATACCTGATTTCTCTTATAATACATGTAGATGTATACTAAAAAAAAGCAATGCTAGGAACTCAGATGTGGATCTGAATTAACTCTTTAGGGCCGGTAGACAGATTTATCCGCACGCGCGTATTCAACGATCGCGTAATCTGCGATTTTTCGCATTTTTTTATTTTAAGCCATAGCGTTTGAGCTATGAGCTTTAGACTTCCTGTGCAGTTAGGTAAGGAAGCGCTCTACTAAAATACCAAGTAAGAGTCAGGTCTGATTAGTGGGAGGGGAGATATAGGCTTTAGAGTTCAAAGGTCGCGATCGCGGCGAGATCGTGACCCTTGGTTTAAACGAATCCCGTTATGCACAGAGTTGACCCGCAACCTTTGACCCCCATTACGTCATAATGAAAATTACAATTCTTGGCGGGAAACGAGTAGGACTACACGTGTGCGTACNACACAGACAGAGTGGAATAGCAGAAGCAAAGAGTCTGTTAATTTACAAGCAACCATTGAGAGTCCACTGATACACATGATTGCTGTAGGTTCATCGTCAGTAGAAGATCAAGCTGCTCTGATACAAGATAGACTCGACTGTCTATTATCACTGAATGAGACCATTACAACTTCAAGTGGGATTGCAATCATTGACAAGCTGAGATTTTTCGTAGGTGACCACCCAGCCCAGCAATTTGAGAGAGGTACACAATTAGGTGGCACCTACAAATGTGGAAGCTGTGGAGTCAAGGACACCATGATGAGTGACCTAGCACATGCATTCCAGCTCCCAAGGAGAAATCTGCAAGACCTTCAGGGCATAGCTACAGCTGGAAAGTGGGGAACAAGGCCAGGGGATCTAAAACCATTCGATAAACTCAAAATTAAACCATTCAAGGAAGAACTAAGAACTAGAGGACTTAGCACAAACAAGCGTAAGGATGAGCTGACAAGTGATCTCAAGGTCGAATTGAAAGGAGTACAACATGTTCCAACACTTCTTCTCTTCAATCCAAAAGGAAGTCTGAGCGATCTCAACTTAGCTCAGTACACAGTGCTTGACAGTGAGCCTCTTCATGACCTGAAGGGTCACCTGATTCATTTATGCAAAGAATTGCCATACCTGTTGAGTGGAGAGATCAGAGAAGGTGTTGAGCATATTATCAAAGCAATGGTGAGTCAAAAGATGACCTGTGCTGATCATAGGATGGTCATAATCCAGCTTTACCTATACATAAAACAGCATGAGGTAAGCAAAAGCATTGTACGCTTACTTGAAACAGCTGTTCGAATAGCACAACTTCTATACTTGCCAAGTGAAAAACGCACACCTAGACATGTACTACAGCTTTACTGTTGCACATGGGTACACCATGAAGTTTGCCAAGAACTTTTCACTTGCTTTCATGCTGGAGTAACTAGGGAAACCATGTTCGGACTGTATTTGCATTCTCTTGTAGCCCATGCACCAATGCAGCTCGAAATAATCTCGCTATCATCCGTAAACACAGAGAATGAAGAGCGGCTTTTTAGCCAAGCTAGGAAAACAGCTCTAGCTGCATCAAATAGACAACCACAAAATATAGTATCCTCTCTCACTCTTCGCCTACAAGCAAAGAATAGCTTACGAGAAGTATCGGCTCAAGTCCAACAGCAAGAATCAAAGGTATCCAAAGCCAGCAAAGGTTTTCCCGAGTACAAAGGTACGAAAGTCGACATTGACTTCATTGAGCAGCACTTACAGAGTTGGAACCAGTTCCTACGGAAAATAAGTCCATTTTTAGTTCATGGAAAAGGTGTATGGTGGGAGGAGATTCTTGGTGGATACAGATTTTGTGATGGTGAAAGAGATCCAAGTAGCCATTCTAGTGGACCACATCTTCTACACTTCCGATCAGCTTCATTAAAGGATGTTGAAGCACGGCATAATAAATGTTGGGATGAAATACTAGAGAAGAAGATCGATCTACCAACTACTACTCTTTTCTTATACAATGAAGATGGCAATCCAAATGAGAGATTTTCTTTTGAGCATACAAATTTGCACCTACAGTCAGAAGATCCGCACGTACAGTCAGAAGATGTACTCGTACAGTCAGATGATCCACTCGTACAGTCAGAGGATCCACACGTACAGTCAGAGGATCCACACGTACAGTCAGAAGATGTACTTGTTCAGTCAGAGGATCCACACGTACAGTCAGAGAGAATCGCAATTAGCTTAAACTTGGAAGAGATAACAGATAGTAGTTTCAAAACAAAGCATGCGGCATGCATTGCAAAAGCTCTAGGTAGACTTCCCGAACTAATTGAGTTTGATAATGTAAGGAGTATTCAAAAAACATCAAGGAAAAAACCAAGTAAGATGTTAACAGAGCGCCATGACAATTTACTTGCACAGCTACAAACATTGATTCTCAAAGAAAAGACTGGTACAATTAGCAAAATAAAGATCATTGAGGAAGCCTACTTCAATAAATACAATGTTATTCCAACAGATCAAAACTGTCCAGAAAGACTCTTGCTTTTAAAGGAACTAAAGTTCTTAAACAAATTGCTTGCCACATGGCATATTATTTAAGTGACATTAGTTATAATCTGTCATGTGTAAGTTATATTATTACCTTTCTATTAATTCAGATCCACATCTGAGTTCCTAGCATTGCTTTTTGTTTAGTATACATCTACATGTATTATAAGAGAAATCAGATACAACATTATATAATAATGATAATATCGTGGTCACAAAATTATACAAGTATATACCATGGATAGAAACTAGAATCTACACCATGGATATTATAGTTCCACCAGCTATAATATTACATCAGGATTCTTTGACTTTATAATTATAGGGAGTCACAATATATTTCTCCTGTACACGCACCAAGAGTGTAATTTACAGCAGTAATTGCACATCATGTAGTAGTCAACATGATTTTTAATTAGTATACCCTCTGTGGTTTTAGTAATTGCACTCTGCATATAATTAAACATCATGTAAACCAGCCTTGATGTTGTGTTTATCCCTCTAAAAAATAAGGCTATTGCCTAATTTTGTGTCTGTTCCTCTATAAAATGATACTATATATTAGCAGACAACCACATGATTCCTCGTACAATTATGGATTTAATAGCACTCTAGCTGCCACTCAGAATCATGTGGTTACCTATAAGAGCTCTTGCAATTACGTAAAATGAGTCACTTCCATATGGCAAAAATGTACAGAGCAATACGGAGAAATGGGTAGCTGTCGTTTACTTCCATATGGCAAAAATAACTAATTCTAGTATCACTTCAAAATGCTTTCGGTTTTGATGACGTCAATTGCAAAAGCTTTATAAAGATACTCTTATATAGTTGCTAAGTGCATGATTGCAATGACTTATGACACAGGACTGGCTTTAAAACTGTATAGGGGTGCTAGGTCTGTATCAAGGCGATTCCAGTCCTCCATGGATATAGCTGAGGGATGGTGGCTAGTGGCCATTAATTTTGCTCTCAGCCTGTGGCCTGTTCAGTTGGAGCTAACAAAGGCCCAGATATATACTTCGTACTATCAGTAAAATTAATTTATGATAGGCCAGATGCCACTCACCTCTGAATTGTCCATGAACGCTTCCGCGGCTTTGGTAGACTCTACTCCACAAGCGCTAGCTTCCCCACATGTTCTAGCTATGAATGTCTCTGTCTTTGGTAGCCTCAGTCTTCTCCACAAGCGCTAGGCTTCCCCACATGTTCTAGCTATGAATGTCTCTGTCTTTGGTAGCCTCTTCTCCACAAGCGCTAGGCTTCCCCACATCAGTGGTCTAGCTATAAATGTCTCTGTCTTTGGTAGCCTCTTAGAGCAAGCGCTAGCTTGCCCACATGTTCAATGAATTAATGCCTCTTCGGTAGCCTCTTCTCCACAAGGGTTAGCTTGTCCACATGTTCTATGAATGTTTCTGTCTTCTGTAGCCTCTTATCGATCTTCTCCACAAGCGCTAGCTCAAATTTTAAACGCGCGACTACAATTCAACTGCGTTGATGTCATGTGATAGTTATGCAATGCTGGACATGAATATCGTTATCTATCCATGAATATCATTATCTGCTCGTGAATATTCAAATTTTCTACGTTAGTGTCTGCAGCTGGTTGACCCAGGCCTTAAGTACAGTGAGCTGTTGCTTCTGGAATAAATCTTTCAATTACCGTCATTGGACACTACAGGTTTATATACTAAGCTCAGTGCTCAGGGCTGAGTGGCACCACATCATACAAGGCTTTAGCCAGAGAGCCAGACATGGGACTGTACTAGGTACTGGTTATTATTGAATATCTAATAATTATCATTGATAATATTATTAATGGTTACATACTAGTAAATTTTCTTTATCACGTCACAACACTCGAACTTAGGAAGGAACACAATTTGACTGAATTATTATGGCAACCTTCCCAGATTTGAATAGCATTTCATGCAAAATGCATAAGACATTGGCGCATTGAGTCAATGACATTGGTGTATAGGACATTGGCGCATAAGACATTAGCGCATTGACATTGGTGCCTAGGACATTGGCGCATAGACATTGGCGCATAGGACATTAGCGCATTGACATTGGCGCATAGGACATTAGCGCATTGACATTGGTGGATAGGACATTAGTGCATTGACATTGGCGCATAAGTACGTTACAAAAGAAACAAAAAAGAAAAAAGGCAAATAGTATAGATGTGTTCATGATGCGTATAAGAAGCGAGGCTAGAGCAGGCCCTCTACCTATTCTCCACTCCCCAGCATGGGAAGTGTGATACATTTCACCTCAAGTGGGGCTAAGAGTGAGCTAGGCTTGGCAGAAGTGCCAGACTATGCAAGAGCACCCGTTTTTTCCTTTTTTGTTGCTGTTGTTCGTTAGTTTGTTGGTTTGTTTTTTCCTCTTTCTTTTGTTTTGTTGGTCTTTGCTATTGCTGAGCAGTAGCAGGCTATACCATGCAGCAGCTGTCCTTCCCCTTTCTGTTTTATTAGGTACCTAGCTGGCCGAGATGCCAGCCACTGATCCAATTAGCATTGGTACCAGAACTGCCAGCAAATGACAGCCAGCAGCCGTCAGCATTGAGCCAGCTGGCCAGGAACCTGGGCGCAGGAGAGGATGCTGAAGACAGTCAGGCATCGTCAATGACAGCGACAGTGCCTCATCCCGGAAGAAAACGATCGAGAAGATCAGGAAGGGAGAATATGTTGACTTGTCGGAACTACCCTCTGCTTGCTGCAAGGCCAGGCTGCCAGGCTCGCTTGATGGCCAGATAGTAGTTCTCCAAGCGGCAGACCTAACGCATACCAAGCGTCTTATTCCAGACTTGGGCACCTGGGTCCAGCTAGTGCTTCTCCCTATACATGGCTGTGGTCACGGAAGGCAGCTGACATGCTAGCAAACCAATGCTCAATCGCCAGGGCGAGTCTCTAATTCAAATGGCCGGCCTGGATTGTATATGATCAAAACATCAGGCAAGATGCGGCTGAAAGGGGGATCAAAAACTGGTCCGAGGTGAACTCCAGTATCTATTCACTGCGGTTTACTGGCATGCTCCTGAGCCAGGAGGCCTAGTGCAAGCTCTGCCACTCAGTGAAACACATCTCCGATAGTTGCCCAATGAAGCAGCTCAAGAGACCATGGCCAGCCACCTCAGCTGCCCTCCCACCTTTGCCCGCAGAGCCCCCTATCTGCATCAAGTATTCCCAGTACGGTAGTACTGGGTACACAGGAATGGCACGGATAGCCCATTAGCACAATACAAATATTCACATGAACATAGATAATATATTACACACCCGGGATTGGCAACTGAATAAATTAATATCATTAGCGCCCATGCTGCCATACATAAGGCTACGGCCACTCCGGCGCGTTTTTTAATTAGATCAGGAAGTGAGTAGAGCGGAAGCCAAAGGAAGCGGCCATGTGGTAAAGTGAGCCACTTGAGACCAGAGTAGTGTGTTTTGTCAACCACGAACGTAGTAGGAGCTAAACAGGTACATTGATACACAATACTAGCGTGTATAAACACTTGTGCTTACCATACTTGGAAGATAAATGCCGTTTTGTTGAACAGAAATTAGCGTTGCTACGGTAGTAAAATTTTTTGTGGGGGGTCTATCTGCTCAGTCTGTTGAGCATTTAGCATTTACTTAGTGCTTTTAGTACCTCACTATAATGAAGTTTTGCATGAGCTAGACATTCATGAAGCAGTATTTTAAAGTACTTAAGAAAAGCAAGTTAATGCTCCATTATACCTGGTAACAGTTGCTATGGAAGTATGATTTTTTGTGGGGGGTCTATCTGATCAGTCCATCAAGCTTTTAACATTTTTTTTTTCATTTTAGTATCCCAAGATAATGAAGTTTTGCATGAGGGAGACATTTATGAGACAGCATTTACAACAGTACAGTAAAAGTACAGTGAAAGTACAGTAAAAGCAGTGTATAGTGTCATATAATGTGCCATATACTCACTTATGGTTGTTTAATATTCCATAGCAATGCTGTATGCATATTGCATGGTTTAAGGTGTGCTGTCTGCTACTATAGAGGTGTTGTGTACTACAATGATGATAGTAATATTATTTGTGTTCAGGTATCATGACTGAGGTACTATATGAGGATCATCTCCAGGCTGCCAGCCGCTGTAAATTCCCCTGAAACTGACTGTGTCTTTGCCACTCTCGGCGTACACAAGGAGTGATACTCTAACAGTTAATGATCTCTGTTCCAAGCTAATGACATGCGGTGTACCTCATCCATGGCATGTAACTTCTCATCAACCACCGTGACAAGGCTTTGTGTTTGCTTTGTGACAGAAAGTGCACATTGGCTGCAGACTCAGAACCAATCAAAAAAATGATTCTAAAACCACTGTCTTCAATCATGCCATTCTGGACTTGAAGAAGTTCAATATCATTATGTGCATGCACACTGCGATATGTTATACCATGCTAGTTGAGGTTGAAACTATAGTTTTACATGTTCATAGTAAGTTCATTTTGTTTAAGCAACACTGAATAAATAGGATATTTAGAATGATATATATAGCAGCTGCAATTACAATGTACAGTGGAACATTTATCACTTCCTGCAACAGCCAATTTGTGGTAAAAACACTTTGTCTCAAGTACCACTGAGTTTGCATAGTACTACACAGCAGCTGCCAGCTGCTAAATGCGCGCGCTTTTTTTCAAAGGAAACCGGAAGTTTGTCGGAGTGGACGTGCTAATGATATTAATTTATTCAGTTGCCAATCCCGGGTGTGTAATATATTATCTATGACATGAATAACTGCAAAAACTGAGCGCAAGGCTTCTTGAGCAACTTTTTAGCTCTTTCCATTTTTAATGAGCCCAAAAACATGGCCTAAAACCATTGCAAAGTGCCAAACTACAATTTGCCAAACCTCCAATTTTCTCCATCTTCTTCTTCTTCTTCCTCTTCTTCTTCTTCATCTTCTTCTTCTATCTTCTCACGCCATATCTCAAAGACCATTCACTTTTAGAAGCTGCATGATTCTTGAATGGATGAAGTTGTTGTCTTCAATCGCTTTTGCCATCGGTTTTTAGCGCCTCTCATTGAGTAGCCAGATACAAGGCGAAAATCGCCTCCTCCATGTGGCCGCCATTAATTTCTACACTCATGCATAATTCATTAGCTTCTAGAAAATTCGAATTGGCAACCCTTTCCACACACAAAATGTGCATTATTTGGAATTTATAATAAATGCAAGTTGCCTGGAACTATTTTGTGATACCTGGATGCTTTTGCTCTTCTTAAGAGATGAATCAGGACCTTGATTATCATAACATATAGAAAGGCAAGTAAATCTTATGATACAGCTCTTGCCTCCAAATGACTGAGATGTGTGTTTCACTTTAGTCATCAAGCAGGCTACACAATTTACCAGCTCAGCAGCCCGCTGTTCAGTAGTCTGGCTTGCCAGACTACTAGCTCAGTTGCTAGCTACACATACCAATTCAAATGTGATTTGTAGAATTATTAAAAAATTAGAACAAACAAGTAAAAAAAAACATTGGAAATGTAATGAGACAGAAATGGTTCAAATCGTAAAAAGAATGCAAACAAGATGGAATGGCTGTTAGAGTGTGTAAGGAATTCTTCCTGTGGGCAAAATGAGAGACTCAATAAGGATATTGCTAAATGCAGCCCATACGGGAAGAATTCTCCACACACTAACAGCCATTCCATCTTGTTTGCGTTCTTTTTACGGTTTGAGCCATTCCTGTGTCTCATTACATTTCCAATGTTTTTTTTTTACGTGTAATTGCAGCTAGTCTCGTACCCAGGTCACTCCCTCTTTTTTGTGTTTCATGATAAAAATTGGGAGGGCCTGGTACATATTCTGAAGTACGTCAGATCTGCATCATATTTAATTGTGCATGAGCGTGTTGCATGTGCTAGGTATGAGTTCTATGTTGCGCCTATGGAATTTATTTTAGTTTTGCTGCCAAGCTCGCAGCAAGATAGCTGCTTTTCCAGTATCAGGTAAGAAAATTCGTGACAAGACTCGAAAATTCGCTTCTTTTTCGTAAAAACAACGAAAGGATTTGTGTAAGTCAAGAAAGAAGCCGGTTTGAATTCCGTTGGAGCCATCTTGGAGCTGCCAAAAGTTCGGACCGTTTGCTACCTGTAGAAAAATAAGCAGATATAGCTCGCTATAGTAAAGCGCTAAGCATGCTTGTAAGTGCTAGTCAGGCATAGCCTAACTCAGTAGGCTGTAGGCTAGTGCCTAGTATGCTCAATCTACTATTGTACAACTGCGTGGGCGCAAAAACCAATATTCTTAGGCAATACAGGTGATGTAATGGCTTTGCCCACGCTTACTGTTCAACCTCACATAAGGACATGTACCAGATCCTCCTGATTTTTAGCATGAAACACTAAAAAGAGGGAGTGGCCTGGGTACTAGGCTAGGTTTGGCAATATATCCACGCATGCAGTAGCTGCAGTGGCAACCACCCAGTCTCAAAATGCCTAGGCAAAGCGAAGGATTCTGCCTGAAGAGTGGTGGCACCAGCCGAAGCTGTCTAATCCTAGCTCTTACCATGTCTAGCTCATCAACATTGATTTTGTACCTTTCATTTTACCCATCACTCATCACTTATTATCTCACTGATCATGCACCCATGGTTGTCCATCATTATCCATATGATTATCTATCATTTATATCAAAAATGTAATTCATCATCTTCTCATCAATATAGTAAGTTTTGTGAGCAGTTCAATCAAGGCTGCCAGATATCCTGTATTTACTGCTGGCTGATCGGCTGATTGTTATAATGTCTATTCTACTGGCATCGGCTTGGGCATACTTAAACCCTTTCTACTTGTCTCTTGTGTGGATTGCAGGTCCAACACAATCACTGTGCAGCTACATGTCTCAACTCCGAGCATTGACTCTAAGTATGTCACTGACAGGGAAGCAATTACTGGTGGAATTACAGGAGATCTGAACCCCGCTTAAGATAGGGAAGCGTTAGCCAGCCATCAAGATTAATTATTCACGCAATACATTCTAGACGGCATTGCCAATGGTTTTAGGGCGGGCTTGAAGCATGGCTCCACCCGGCAGAGCTCGGAGAGGAACATGCTGTCGGCTTCTCACAACCCAATGCTGTCGGCTTCTCACAACCCAGCTGTGGTTGAAACATACCTCCAAGAAGAGCTAGCTATGGGAAGACTGACAGTTTTATCGGCAAATGAAGCAGCTCAGCTGGGCATCCACTGCAGTCCAATAGGTGTCATACCCAAGAAACACAAGCCCAATAAGTGGAGGCTTTATTGACCTGTCCTCACCAAAGGGCAGAAGCGTGAAATACCACAGCTACAGGGAGGATTGCAATGTCAAGACTTAGTACACCTCCGTAGATAAGATTGCCGACAAAATTCTTGACCTAGGAAAGGGTGCAATGCTTGCTAAGCTCGATATTAAGCAAGCTTATTAGATGGTACCAGTACACCCCCAAGACAGACCCCCTCCTGGGCATGAAGTGGGGGGACAGGGTCTTCGTTGACAAAGCTTTGCCATTTGGCCTTAGGTCAGCCCCCCTCATCTTTACCTTAACCGATTATACGTGGTTGACGTGTTAACGCGTCAACACGTGGGTGCTGCAAACCGCGGTTGACGCGTTAAGCGTTAATGCGTCATGGCTGTTCTAGCGACTTTTTTTGCAAGCAAAGCAATTAGCCCTGAACTTTAAACTTCATATACAAATAGGTAAGGGACTACGCTACTCGTCACTGAGCGACTAACGGTCACGATCTTCGCGATCGCGGTTTAGAGCGACGTTTTTCCACAACCCTTCAGAGGATAAACTTGCTAGCTGGAAAAAAAGCTTTAGATGCGCGGCTATGTCCTCACGTATTAGACCCTCCCGTACATTAAGCTTTTTTTACCAGCAAAAGCTTCACTAAGCAACAAGACTTGGAGTATAGTTAGCTTGATTGTTGCTTAGTTGCATTATAAAAAAAACTTTGCCCAATCTCTTTTAGTATTAGAAAAACAAAAGGAAGGCGTAGCTACTAAAAATTAAAAATTTAATTTAGCAGATGACGTCATTTACTTCAAAATAATTCAGCGTATAATCGGTTAATAGCTGATGCTCTCCTCTGGACCATGCAGAGAAGGGGTATGTCTTTCGCACACCATTATATAGATGACTTTATCACAGTGGGCAAAGCAGAATCTGAGGAATGTGGACAGAACCTGAAGATAATGCTTGGCACATGCTTGGACACAGGGACCCTAATCGCCCCAGAGAAGCTCGAAGGCCCTACATCCTTTCTGGGCATAGAGCTGGACATTAATGCTCTGAAGATGGGCGTACCCCCAGATAAGCTGGACAGAAGCAATGGGCCACTGGAGAGGCAGAAATGCTTGCACGAAACGAGAACTTCTATCACTCATCGGCACTCTGTCGCACGAGTGTATGGTCATACAATCAGGAAAGACACCACTTGATTGACCTTTGGTCATCAGTTGCCCAATTGGAGCACTTTGTGCAGCTTGGTCAGATATACAATGGTGGTTCCAATTCGTCAGCAACTGGAATGGCATTGGAATGATGTATAGATGCCAGCAAAGTTATCTGGATGGCCTCGGTTGCCTCTGGCGGCTGGGGGTGTGCGGCTTTCTATGGCTCTCACTGGTTCCAACTCAAATGGTCAGGCAAATATCACAATAAAGGAGGTCGATCATCCCCATTACGATCACTGCCGCAGTCTGCATTGGGCAGGATGCAACATTCAAGCAAGGTGCGTTAAGGATGCCTCAAAAAGTTAAGGCAGTTAAGGCGCTAATTATATACAAACCCTTTTGTGTTTTGACTGTACTTTGTAGTTAGACAACCAAACTAGATAGTCATCGTATTTTTAATGTACTTGATGTAAATTGTGAAAATGAAAGTCAGAAAATTATTGTGGGCATGGCTACACTAAAAAATTCATACTTTTGAAAGTACTCAATGCTAATGCTCATTGTATGGGTCCAATTTTTTGCTTATAAGTAGATCTCAATACTAGATCTGCCTGGAAATTTGGGTACCAATTAATCGTTTCTAAGATAGAATCAATATTCATATATAATTAGGTGTGCAATATTTAGAAATTGGCATGTTTCTCTACGTATCTGTCCAAATATATTCCTGGAACCAAATTTCCAGGCAGTTTCTAAATCAGGGTGATATATACAATATTCTGACAAATTTTGACATTCTGAAAACCACCGTTAGCATTTTTGCCTAAAGATTTCGCAGAGTGACCATCCTCCTGCCCCGCCCTGTAAGGCCACAATACACTGACACTTGTAAATGTTATGCATCTTTGGTCAAATAATACATATAAAGTGGAAGTTGGTGAGTAAACAATATTTCTGAAGAAAAATGCATTCCATAAAATGTACATTAATTGACTATTTTTAAAGTTAAGGCAGCCTTAACTACACTGAGTGTGACAACATGGCCGTGGTTGCTATTATCAATGGAGGAAGCAGCAAGGAAAAGGACATCATGCATCTCATGAAACATCTATCCTTTTTTGCAGCAAAATTCCAGTTCTCCATATACGCTTCGCATATTGCAGGCTCAGACAATTTCATGGCAGACTCACTGTCAAGAGATAATGCTCAACAACTTCTATCTTAATCCCCACAGGCAGACAAAGGGCCGTATCCTCTTCCTCCAGAAATGCTGGATCTCTTTCTCATATCACAACCAGACTGACTGTCGATTAAGCTGTGGACTTATATTTTCCCCATGGTATAGCACCTTCCACCTAAAAGTCTTATGAGTCAGGAAAAAAGAGGTACCTCTCCTTTTGTGCAGACCTAGGCATCAGTCCATTACCAGCTACACAACAGCAGTTATGTAGATTCGTCGTAAAACTGGCAGAAGACAGCTTGGCTCCGGGCACCATCAAGTCATATATATCAGCAATTAGGCATTATCATCTCCAGTTTCACCTAGCAGATCCGAAGATAGGGGACATGCCACGGATGGAGCAAGTTGTGAAAGGAGCTAAGTCCCAATATGTTAAGCACAATGCACAGTGCAATGTACGTCTCCCCATCACACCCGATCTCCTTCGTAAGCTGAAAACAGTCTGGGAGAGCAAATCGGAGTCGTTCAATTCCTCCATGATGTACCTCTGCTATTTCAGGTTTCTCCGCTCTGGAAAATCATAGTGCCTTCTGTAAATGAGTACGATTCAGGTTCACATCTTTCTCTGATATATTAACAGATAGCAGATCCAATGGTGTGGGTGAGGATCAAGGCCTCCAAGACAGACCCATTTAGAAAGGGGGTGTATATCTACCTGACACTGCCCTTTGCCAAGTCAGTGCCGTGTTGGCATACATGGCATGCCTATCCTGAGTAAGTTTGCATAGATGCAGCTTACAAGTTGCTAGAACTCTGACTCCCAGTCTACATCATGTTGGTAGAGGATGGAAATGGCCAGAGTGAAGTAATTGCAGTGTTTTTACTAATTACTAGCAAAAGTAATGGATCTGTTCAAGCAACATAATCCCAGGCAGGAGTCTATTCGTGTCATAATGTCAAGCAAAGACATATAACTGAGAAGGAGACAATTTCTGTAGCTTTTCCATTACTCGTATATCTTTTTCATACGTTTCGCTCCTTCTGACATGAAGTTACAGTCAATAAAATTTGCATCATAGCTGGACAGAGAACCATGTGTCTAGATTCGTTGCAACAGTTAGCCTATTCGCCAAGCAAAGAGAAATATCAACAAATCTACGAAATGAATGTGCTCAACTTACATGTGTGCAATACTTCAACAATAATTGGCATCCAATAAGAAGCCACATGAAATATAGCACAGGCAATTTTCTAAATAATCGAGTTGAGTGTCTAAATTCTAAGTTGAAGTCGGTTATTTCACGCTACTCGTCTTTAGAAGATTTTTTTCGAAAACTATTTTCTAGTATTAAGAGTTTTTCGTTCAGAGAGACCAAAAAGCTGCTCTAGCTGCTCAAAAGCTGCCTATTGTATTTTATAATACCAGTTATGCTACAATACAAATGAAAGCACCAAGGTGCGGAAGCCTCGGCATATTGCAGTTATGCTTGAAAATAGATAATTGATTGGTATAATGATTGTCGTTATGTGATAGATAATAGAGAGTACGTAAGCTTATGGTTATGTTAATTAATTGCACGTTTGAAACGTGATGTCATAGACGACCATTACCAATTTTCGCGATTAGGATCCTAAGTAGAAAAGACTTTGAGCTAAAACTTACTTTTTCTGTAAACTGTAGAGAATGCAAGCTAGGTCTGATTATGGCTGAGGCCTGATTATTGTGTTATGTGTTGAGTGCGGTTGGGTGAAGAAGTATAGACTGAGTAATGTTGAATATGTTATGAATGTTGATAATCAGAGAGAACAAGCAAATGTACAACTTCATAAGAAGTGTGATTGTGTGAGGATATTAATTGTGTGTGTGTGAGAGAGAGAGAGAGAGTACAGGTGCGAGAGTGTGTGAAGATTGTGGTGTCTACAATGGGGTAGTAACTATACAAAGAAAGTCAATTGATAAAGTAGTGAAATTAAAGTAGAATGACAACTTAAGCAGGAAAAAAATCTGTATGGTGGTGTGTGGTCTGTTTACAATGGTTCAATTACAATTACTATATAAATGAAGTCAATGACAAAGTAGTGAAATTAAAGTAGAATGAGAAAGGACAAAAAAAATTCTGTATAGTGGTGTGTGGTCTGTGGTTCAATTACAAATTACTATACAAAATTTAATGAAGTCAATGACAGTAACCAAATAATGAATGAAGAATGTAGCAGAAAAAAACAATCTGTAATTGGTGTGTGGTGTTTACAAGAAAAAAATCTGTAAGTATCTCAGTAGAAATGTGTATTACTCTTTGGTGAACAAAGTTATGATTTGCTTTTCATTGTACGACATAGACTTAAAGATGGGAGTAGCAAGTAAGTCTTTCGCTTCGATTGTTTTGTCAAGTGGCACACCAGCAATTTCTTGGACTAGATTGCCGAAAGCATATAGCGACTTGTAGAGTGTGCCATTTGTATCTGTTGTCTTGTGAAGAAGCAAGAGTTTAGCAGATATTTGGGTAGTACACATGTCGCACCTTTGTAGCATCCCACAGTCACTTTAGAACATCGACCAATTGGTGGTGTGAGAGGCTCTACCATGGCTTTACATTGCAAACATGCCATGTATGTATCTAATTGTGGTACTCCAATTATTTGAACATCAAAAATTTGGGAGTCAATAATGACTAACTCTGATTCAAGGATACCTTCATGCACATCTCCAATATCGGTAATTTTATTGAATGTTGTTCCTTCTTTTGCCATTGATAGGCTCTTGGTACAGTTGAATTCACGGACAACAAAGTTTTGCAGGAAATAACTTTCATTTAGTGACATTGTGTTAACATGATCTTCCCAAAGGGAAATTGTTATGTGTCCAGTATGATCAGCAACGATGACATCTTGTTTGATTTTGCCTCCTGAAAGTGAGACAGCATCCTTGATCAGAAGAACTTTGACGTTTGCTGACACTTTGTCATATTGCTGCATTTTTTGAATTTGAGAGACTGTAACTGGTTGAAGTGCAGCGGTATGAAGTTGTTCAGATATTTCAAACTTTTTGGGTGATTCACTGATTTGAGTTGCATTTTTAAGCATCACTTCCATCTTGTGGCCTTGTCTTGAGACTTTAATTTCACAATTTTGTAATGAAATAGCTTTTTTTTCTTTGGAAAAAGCACTTAAACACTTTTGTTGTTCTGGTCTAAACCCTATTAGTCTCATTGTAGAAGTGCCATCCGACAACATATTATCAAAATATGAAGACTTTTTCCCTTTTTTAACAGGTGAAAGTGTCTGAAGAACTCCATGCACATTTGCAGTTGGGTAAGGCTGGTCTACTGCAGAATAATCATCTAGTTCAGGTGCAGGTCTTTTCGTTGCCATTGCACAAGTTTTGACAGGGAAAGAAGCAAATTACACACTTTTAGTAGAACTTTTTTCAGCGACTGACAGAACTAGTAGCTAGGAAGTTCTTCAGGCAGATATATGTACCTGTTCCAAGCAAAGCCTGTTTGTAAATTTCCCAGACCAGAATGTCAAGCAAGGTAAAACCAGTTTGACTAGTTAGCAGAGCTTTGACCTCCACGTGTGTGGTAGTGTATATAGTGACAAGTAGAAGTTGTAATTGGTCTGGCATACCAGTAACTGGGGTAGATGGGACCTAGGATGGGAAAGGTGTTACATGGCAACATAAAATTTTTAGCCACAATATAGCAGTTAAACAGTAACATGTCTATCCAGCTAGACCCTTTTTTTTTAATCTAACTCTAGTGTTGATGTGTTTATGTGAATGATTTGGTGTACTTAAGCATGTTAGGAAACATACCATTAATAATGATCCTCCATGGTGAGAGTACATGATTCCAGTGTGTAGCTCCATGACAAAGCAAAGTTGTATGGATTGGTTTAGTGGTTTTGAATTGGCATAATATTGATTGGTTCTTGCGACTCAGGTTTGAGTCATTGTATGACATACAAGTAAAAGATTAGTATGGTACAGCAGTTTGACATGGTCATCTCTGAATACTCATTGGTAAAATAGAGTGATGAAATTAGGTTAAACTTTGTGTGCTGATAAAGCAATTAGGGAAGAGTGGGCATAGCTAGTTCAGGTGATAAGGAATAGAGCAATAAACACAATCATGGTCAGAGTAGTAAGTATCACATACTTCTAGAACAACATTTTCATATGGTCTATTGTAGTATACATGGTCAATCAGTGTACCTCTGTCTGTTGTAGGATTACACACTAACTGTGAGAAACCATGGTTGTACAAAATGCTTAAAATTGTGGAATTCGGGTTACCTAAGATGTCTTCATTGAGACAATAGTGGTGTTTACACCTGAAAGCATACTCATTAATTGATTTAGAAAGACTATGAAGTATTGCAGTGGACATGTAGGAGATCTGTATATAAGTGATACAAGTAAGTGCTTGGCATTGGGTAATAACAAATCAATAACAATTCCTTCAATTCCATTTGAAGCAAACCTATAGGTTACAACTGGATAGATGTTTTCATGCACACTTACCATCACACCACCTTTGTTATCAGACAATCTGTCAGATCTAAACACATTGTGGTTACTATGTATCACTGGACTAGCATGTGCTGGGCTTAGCCATGTCTCACAAAAGCACAGTACACTAGCATATTGTAACATATTGTCATGTCTAATGTCAGCCAACTTGGCAGATATTGAACGAACATTCAATAATGCTATGGTCAGATGGGAATTACATAATAATACACATTGCAATTGTGAAGGTGTTGGAAGTAGATTACTACTAAGTCTGGCCATTTCATCTTGTACATCAGTGCTTTTCTTGATAGCAGAGACATTAAAGTTCACAATATGCAGTCCTTGCAATGACTTCACTCTACTGAATGCTACATAGGCTTGTCCTGGACTGAAATGACCTCCCTTCATATCAACAACAATTTCATCAAGAGTCAAGCCTTGTACTTTGTGAATAGTAGTGGCCCATGCTAATGTCAATGGGAACTGTAGTCGGGTGATTTCAGAACCACGCCTGTCCTTTGCTAGAAATACAACTTCATGCTTTACTATTGGAACAGCATTAGGGTATTCAGTGCGGTAAATACTTCGCTGGATTGCTTGTGAACCAACCCTATTATTGTCAAACTTAACCAAAACTGCTTTGACTTCATTACTAGTGTTGGTAACAATGTGTACAATCTCTCCTCTGGCTCCATTGACAAGACCATCTGAGACATCAACATTTGTGGTCAACATTACTTGGGCCCCAACAGCTAATTTAAGTATAGTATGTAAACCACCAGTCTCAGATCTATTATTAGACAAGTAAAAAAAACATTGGAAATGTAATGAGACACAGGAATGGCTAAATCGTAAAAAGAACGCAAACAAGATGGAATGGCTGTTAGAGTGTGTGCAGAATTCTTCCAGTATGGGCTGCATTTAACAATCTCCTTATTGAGTCTCTCATTTTGCCCATAGGAAGAATTCCTTACACACTCTAACAGCCATTCCATCTTGTTTGCGTTCTTTTTACGATTTAGCCATTCCTGTGTCCATTTCCAATGTTTTTTTTACTTGTTTATTCTCATTTTTCCATAATTCTACAAATTACATTTGAGTTGGTGTGTGTAGCTAGCTACTGAGCTAGTAGTCTGGCAAGCCAGACTCACTAAGCCAGCGGCGGGCTGCTGAGCTGGTACTTGAAGACGGTCACAAGTTGTGTAACCTGCTCGATACTGAAGTGAAACACACATCTTAGTCATTTGGAGGCAGGAGCTGTATCATAAGATTTACTTGTCTTTCTATATGTTATGATAATCAAAGTCCTGATTCATCTTTAAGAAGAGCATCCAGGTATCACAAAATAGTTCCAGGCAACTTCATTGCATTTAATTCCAAATAACGCACACTTTTGTGTGTGAAAAGGGTCGTCAATTCGAATTTTCTAGAAGCTAATGAATTATGCATGAGTGTAGAAATTAATGGCGGCCATATGGAGGAGGCGCTTTTCGCCTTGTATCTAGCTGCTCAATGAGAGGCGCTAAAAACCGATGGCAAAAGCGATTGAAGACAAAGAAACCAACTTCATCCGTTCAAGAATCAGCTTCTAAAAGTGAATGGTCTTTGAGATATGGCGTGAGAAGATAGAAGAAGAAGAAGAAGAATAATAAGAAGATGGAGAAATTGGAGGTTTGGCAAATTGTAGTTTGGTACTTTAGCGATGGTTTTAGGCCATGTTTTTGGGCTCATCAGAAAGGGAAAGGGCTATATAGTAGCTTAAGAAGCCTTTTAGTGCTAGGCGCTCAGTTTTGGCAGAGTTATTCGCGTGAATATTTGTATTGTGCTAATGGGCCATCCGTGCCATTCCTGTGTACCCAGTACTACCGTACTGGGAATAACCTAGAATGGTCAATATGGGAAGTTTGGCCAGCTGTAGCATCTGAAGCTTTGATTGAATGTTGGCATGTACTTGTGGCTAAATCATTTAACATGAGTGCATTATGGTGGTCAACATCTACATTTAATCTGTACACATGTAGTGGATACTTAGGATAATTAGGTTCACTTGACTCTGTTACTCTGGATTTTAGTACTTGAACATCTTCTTGGGTGCAATCATTGGTTCTGACTCTACACAACAGATTACAAAATTCATAGTCATCTTTTTGCCTCATAATTTGATTAAGCTCAACCATCTTGAACTCATCTTTCCACAGTGACCCAGACTTGTATAATTTGGCATAGGAATCACCAACTGTACTGAACAATGGTGACTGGCCAACAGGGGGAAGCTGATACAAGTCACCAACAGCAAGAATGTTAACACCACCAAATGTTACATCAGGGGATACACCTTTGATTTGTTGCAAACGTTTGTGGATCTCTAGCAACATGTTTGAGCCAACCATACTCACTTCATCAATGATCACTAGCACAAGATGGGACAGTTTGCTACGCAATGTATTCAGTCTGTCATGACTTAGAGGCTGAAATCCACTGTGCCTGCTACGGCCTAGCAAAAATGCTGAGTGAAGGGTCATGCCATTGATATTGAAGGCAGCAACACCAGTTGGTGCAGTTAGCAACACAATCACGTCATCTGGTTCAACAGTGTTTGACAACTTAAGGAGCTTTAGTGTATCTGAGTGAACAAGTCTTATCACATGTGATTTACCAACACCTCCAGGACCACTTAGAAACACTCTGTATGGCTCAATGGGTTTGTTTTGCTTGAGGGCTATTACTGCTTCCTTACACCACTTACGATGGAAACTAACAATTTCTTTCTGTTTTTCATTCAAACCACGGAATAACTTTCTGTACTCATCTACTGGTATTTCATTGCTATTGGCAGCACTTTCAAACCTTACACTCACACCAGTTCTAGAGGATGATGGTGCAATAACATTAGCATTGTCTAGGAGGTCTTGTTCAGGCACTTCTGTCAATGTCTCACTACCTTCTGCCAGGGATTGAGCTCTACTCTCTTCATTGGATGGGGCAAGCTGATTCCAACCATGCTCAGGGTTTAGATTGTCATCAAATTCAATCTCATCAGTGTTTTCCTGGGTGAATTTACTCTCATTGTCTAACACAATTCTCTGGACATGCTGGTAATGCTCTTCATAGCTAGAATAACCACCAAGAAGGTCAGTTTGTTCATTGCTCCAAGGGAAATACAACAAGAGTCTAGCTCTGTACCAATTGGAAGCCTCTTTGTCTTTGTTGTGCTTACAGAAACGAATAACAGCTTCTCTCTTACATTTTCTCATGGTGCCCATGTTATCAGTTAGCCTAATACATGATGATGAGGAGGCTGCATCATTGTCACTGGGGGGCAAAATATCACCACAATCACTATCTTGCTTATAGTCAGTAGTGTAATTGGCAGCAAACTCTGCTAGACACATTGATTGCAACTGTGCAGGCCTGTGTGTGTATCTGTCAATGAGACTCTTTTGGAACACATTTGTATCATCATCAGGCAAGTCTTTTAGGCTCTTCTTGTCTTTCAAGACAGCTATTCTCTCATTTTTCTGGTTAGTGTCTACAAACACAACAGATCTACTCAACTGTTTCATAGGCAAAGACAGTATTCTGTACACAGCTTCTTGGGCACTGACTTCTCTGTGAGTCAAAAAGGCAGAACCTACTTTGTTCAATTGGGTTCTTAGTTCATCAGTTCTAACTTCATTCGCAACCCTTCTCAACAACACACCCATGGCTCTATCAGATTTCATGATATAGGAGGCCACATACATGACACAGGCATAGGCATTCATGACATACTGAAGGTTCATATTGGCTTGCCAGGCTAACATCACAGCACTGTTGTAGTTATTAACACAACATTCACTGGGTTCACGTTTTAGGACAATCACACTACCTTTAGAGGACACAGCATGTAATCACTCTCAGACACTTCTGCCTTTTCTAGCAATTCATCAAGGGACAAATCAGTGTTACCATCCTTGATCAATTTGTGGACCTTTGCTAGTGCATTCTTGTTGGCAGCTGGCATGGTATCATCAGTTTCAGAACTAGGCTCAGCAATTAATGTTGAGTAGCTAGGTGGATGGGGGAAATTGAATCGACATGACTTGTTTCTTCTACAATAAGAGGAATGTCTGTGATTCTGGAGCAGCAAAACTAAGTCTTTCAATTTACAATCCTTTTTTGGTATGGCACAAGATATGTATTGATCAATGAAATCACATACTTCAGCATTATCATACACACCATACTTTGGAGCATCTTTGACCCATATCACACAGTGTGCATGAGGGGAACCACGGGCTTGGAACTCAATTCTAATGGCATAATCTTCAATCTCACCCAATGGCTTGGCGGGGGACTTTAGAAACTCATGGAAGAATGTATTAAGCCTGTACTGGAAATGTCTGGCAGCTGTAACAGGGTTACGCTTCAACCAATTAGATTTCTCTTCAAAGAAAAGCTTTGCTACCTCTTCATCAGTGTATGATACACCATATTGTCTGGCTACATGTCAGGCCATTTCATATCAGCAGCTGACAATGTGAAGAACCATGTGGGGGTACCAAGCTGACGTATCATGGCTAACAACTCATAGAACGTACGCTGGTAATATGCTGGGGAACCTCTGACATTCTTTAGGAATCTGTATGCCTTGTCTTTGTTCACAAACTGACCAATCACATTTGGATCTCTAGCTTGGGAGGCAGTAAATTGTCTGGAAGGCTTTTGACGCCATATGTAGTTACTAGCATCATCAAAGACTTGCTTAGATTCTACAACATACTGTGCAGCGAACAAATAGTCTAGATCTTTGGCAAATCTTCCATCAACATCTAGGAGTCTCTGATTGAAATACTAACGGTAGGTAAGCCTTTTAGGTCTAACATTGTTGAAACAACCAACTCCATAGCAGAACTTATCAGGATTGGACATTACTTCAAAGTATTTGTCAGTATGTATACACTTTGGTTTCTGACCCTCACAAGGTGCAATATTGACAATGGCATCGGGGTTTTCAACTGACATCATGCTAGCACTAGGACCACCAGTAATGCTTGCTGTATGTTTGTCACCATCTTCAATAACATCATCATCTAAGGCACAATCTTTACCAGTTTTACTATTGCTTAGGGTTTTCTGTGGACAGCTATCACTCTTTTCAGAATCGACAGGTCTATCAGTACTAGTACTTCTCACTAGAGCAACATAATGGTACTGCATGACAAGGCCAACATTAACTTCATTGTGACTCACACCATTCATGGGAGATATAGGAAGAGTGTTTGTACGCTGATCAGTTACAGTCATTGTTACATTAAACATGCTACTTAAGGCTTGTAGGACAATATTGTCTCCCCAGGCACCACGTCTGACTCTACTGACATACTTGTTCCACATCAACTCAGCTCTTCTATCAGGGTCTGTTTCTGAGGCTATGAGGGCATCATCTTCATTAGGGGCTTCAGTATCAGCATTGTATCTATTATCAGTCTCAATGGCTTCAGATAAAAAGTGACAGTAGTAATCTTTATGGTCCTCTAAATGACTAGCAACCATTTCTCTCAGTTCACTACTATTACTCGCATTACACAAACCCAAAGATGTTAGGTCGACTAATACTGAATTGTACATACAGTCTCCATTCGCAGACACATCATGAATTTGAAAACCATTTCTGCTTGCTTGAGCTCTCAGGGATTCAAATGCTCTTATTATATTTTGGGTATCATCACTGTCATCAATAGACGGTTCTTCCACATCCATGGGCTCAATGCTCTCTTGGATTGAATTCAAGGTAGACTGTGCAGAATCAGATGCTTCTTTCTGGGGGCTAGGCTCACACTCCATATCAGACTGTGTATCACATTGTGAGTCAGGAAGATTAAGCAGACTACTAAACAATTCAGGATCATTACTGATTGCATCATCAACCCAATCATTGTTAATGGATATGTCTTCATACAGTGGGTTATTGGCTTTCAACCACTTCAAGGCATTTAATAGCTTCTCAGGAGTTACATAGCCATACATGTAGTGTCCCTTGTACACAAGCTTACGTTTGAACTTCAGTGGGATTAGTTCAGACTGGGAAGGCAACCGGGGCAACACAGTGCACACATTATCTATCTTGGTAGGCACATTAACAGCTGGTCCATGGATAGATCTCTGTTTGCCAGAGGGCAATGCTACCATCTTCATGAATGGAACACGCAATGAAATCAGTCTAGCTTCTAGCTCATTCAAACATGATAACTCAGGGGGAACAGCACACAACTCTAGCCCATTAGCTTTGGACAATAGGGGCATACTACCTCTGGACAAAGCTGAATGACATGTTTTACACACATAACACTTTCCATTTGGACTGACATGCTTATGCTTTGGACCAAACACACTTTCTAGCACATCATCACTAGCCTTGACATACTTGTCTCTTTGGAAGTCAACTACACTTTGACGATACATCATTCTATGGCAGGACATACACACATAGTCTGGCCCGGTCTCAACTTTAGACAAAAAGCTTTCAATTGCTGATTTTCAGAGTTACCTAATGCTCGTCTTTTTGCCATAGCCTCTTTATTCTGAATTCTATGATCCCTCTTGACACTATCACCTTAATTTGCTCGTTTGGATGCCATACGAAATTTATTGCTCAATCTACGATCAACTTTCTCTTGCTCAGTCTCGTTGGCACGTTTAGACACTTTTGATTTGCTATCATTTAATCTACGCTCAACTTTCTCTTGCTCAGTCTCGTTGGCACGTTTGGACATTTTTGATCTGCAATCATTTATTCTACGATCTGCTCTCTGTTGTTCAGTTTCACTAGCTCTTTTGGCAGCTACACGATTTTTGTCTTGGTTTCTACTGTTTGCTAAATCACACATACTCTCCATTGACCTTAAGGATTGCATTTGATACTTCCTGTTAGGCACACGAACTCTCTTTGTACGTCTTAACGCAAACACATGGCCACAATCACAACACAACCTTCTGATATGGTTAACACGGGAACACTCAGGGCAAATTTTGTTACGCATGATTCAAACTCGAAAAAAATTGTAGTAGAGTACATTATAATGGAACTCACAAAACAGACAATTATCAATCAAAGTATGCAAGAAGATAGCACTTTACAGTTGGACCTCACTTGACAGCAGTCTAACCACGTATAATTTCTAAATAATGCACATTCTAACCTAGGGGCGTGGCGATGGGAGAGGTTTCGAAGCTAGCGCTCAAAGAAGCACAAAAGCATCAGATCTCAGAAACTACAGCGTTTTGCAACAAGCTACGCATAAAATTTCAAGATAAGTTCGATTCATGAACGTAATTACCTTCGATTTTCAGCATAGAGCTACCATTCTTGAGATAATCTCGAGACAGACAGACAGACAGACGCACACACAAAACGACTACCGTAACCCTCTGCACGTGCTACGCACGCGCCGAGGCTTAATTATATGCAGTTTTTAACACCCTATGCATACTAGTTTGTCTCAAAGCAGCTACAAGAAGGTGAAGCTTGTTATTGAAGTGATACAGTCAGGATGGGTGGGAACTGCATGCGCTTGTGCTTTATAGCTTGTGTTGATGATGTGGGTTTGATCTCATTTGTTATTATCATAGATTGTTTTATTTAGGCCTTTGTTTGAAAGTTTGGTTAGAGTTCCTAATTTGCATATCCAATAATATTCTCTCTGTTTTAGCCATGTGTACCTAGGATCTGGAATTTTATGTCTGCCCGTTTGTGGTTACTGTTCTGTATGTGTTTTCCTATGCCTGAGCTATTTGATTGTAGGTGTTCAATCTAATTGGTCTGGTTGACATTCCAACATATTGTGCTTTACAATCTTTATGTGTGCAAGTGGCTAGATATATGATGTTTTTAGTGTTGCAATTGTATTTTTCATAAAGGACAGGCAGATTTATCGGGTATTTGGTTCTGTCGTGGGTGCTTATTGCGAAAGTGTTGGTGGTTAGGATTTTACAGGTAAAACAGTTCTTTTTGCATTTACTAATGAGGTTAGTAAAGTTATTTAATTTATCTTGGAACAGGTTGAGTGGATATTTTTCTTCAATGGTAATTGGATTGGTAGGGGTGTTTGTTTACTAACCATTAGAGACAGAACGTTATCCATGGGTCACGTTATCCATTTTTCTTTAATAAAAGTTTGAACTTTCATTCAGCTCACTTCAAGCTCCAAGACACGGCAGCAGGGAAACCTGGTCCAGTTAATGTGACTCACATGGCAATAATATGACAAACTTAACTTGGTAAGAATATTATGCTTGCTAGGGTACAGTTATTTTGCACAGAAGAGACAGGCAGTGGGATATGTTCTCGTGGTGACATCACACTGTTGTTGGAGCTATGGTGCCACTGACAAGACTCATACTGCTGGGTGCTTCTTATTGATGGGTTGAGTGGAGTTTAACTCAGTTGGCAGGCAACCACTTGCTGGTGAGTGGGTCCAGTTTGTATTGTGAGAGCCAGCTGTTCTGAGTGGTTACTAAAAACTTTGCCCTGCATTGCATTTGGAGCTATATAGCTATTTTTACGATGTGACATGTCAAATAGAACAATAGGGTTACAAAGACTGAGAATCTATAGGTACAAATGTGAATGTGTAACCCTGTGCTTTCTTGTATGCTTTGTGGACACTATAATATCCACATGAATGGTAATGGTCCAGTTTTACTTCATCGATACAATTAGGCCACTACAAACTGCATAGTTGGTTCCCGTCCACCGCCCGCATGCTTTTCTTGCTGAGACTCAGACCCGGAATTAACCGGAAATTCTAATATATTACTCTAATTTAACAAATTTTCACAAGCACGTGCACGTAGACAGCATAGCCAGAGCAAATTATGGTGTCGGCACTGGTAACTGTCTGTGTGTATGACTCTTCTTGTTTGAGAAGTGTACTAGAGTGGACCATTGTCAGCTTAGATGATGAGAGAGCAAGCGTAGAAAGCTTTTTGTACAATGTGGTACTGGCAATGTGTGACCAAGGAGTCCAGCAACATTAAGCTGAACAGAAACACTGTCTTGAAGAGGCAAGAGTGGGTAAAATATCAACCTCCCTACTTCGCATTGGAAATACAGGTTGGTCTGAATTTATATTTAAAACAATGAGTGTTACTGCTGTTTAATACCAAACACTTGCTAGTACCTGTACTGTGTATTTTTTATAAGTTGATTTTGTGTATGTTGGTGCAGGAATGAGTCTGTTCACAATTGTTCCACTTTTGGTCGATTTTTGAAGTATTTCCTCCGATTAGAGTCACCTGCAGAGAGACAACCTCCAGTTCGGAGTGCGTTTGATGTCTTGATGACCTCTCAGCGACAGCTTGCCTCACAAAGGTACCCTGACAGTATAGATCCCCCACGAAACAAGAAAGATGAGTTGAGCAATGCGATCCTAGAATTTTTCAAGAAGGAGCAGCGTTGTTGGTCATCATCTGAGGTAGATTGTGGTGTTGCTAGAAACACATTGAGAACTCTGACTGACACATTGTGGTACCTGGATGGGCATCAAGCTACTTTTCGTGAGCGCTCTTGTGACATACCTGTTGTTTTCAATCAATTTGAGAATTTCAATCGTCCTGACCTTTATAAGAAAAGAAAAAGATCATCTGTCTCTCTGACAAGTGGGTACTGTGTGTGTGTGTGTATGCTGTGTATGCATGTGTGTGTGTGTGTGTGTATACATGTGTGTGTGTGTGTGTGTGTGTGTGTGTGTGTGTGTATATGTGTGTGAGTGTACTTAATAATATTTCATCTCCACTATTCTAGGTGAGGTGGTGCATTCCCATTCACAGCGACTGTTCCAGAATTTGCAGACTGGGTTCTGGGATAGACCTGAGTGGCGATCATTCAAACAAGAGGTGGAGATTCTGGCAAGAAGTTTTCAGAAGTATTGTGATTTCCTCAATGCTAAAAAGCAGAGAACATTTGCCAACCATCATTCGCTAGAGCAAATCCGTTTCATCGAAAATTCTCTCACTATCCAGTTTTTACAACAGCGACATTCTGTTACTCCTTCGTTGCAACCATTATGCACTAGTATTTCTGAAGCTGGTCTGGATTCCCCAGTCTTCCTGCAAGATGCTGGTATGCTTCCAGATAATCGACGAAGAAGATATGACTACATGGAGAGGGTCAAAGAGGGTCTTGATGTCCCAATCATTCTTCTGACATATTCTGCTGGGGGAAACCATGGAAATCTTTATTGGGCTTGGAACACTTCTGCCGATAACATCACTACCGCTCTGCAAAGTTGCCAGCCCATTATTGAGAGAATCAAGCAAGAGATTCCCCAGTTTCATTCCCGAGCAATGCAGAAGGTAGCTTTCGAGAAGTATGGACTGATCACACCATCCATCAAAAAAGCTGTTTTGCGACATCTGTATAAAGATCTCGTGGGAAATAACTCAGCAGCAGACACGACAAGCCAGGAAGAAGTGGATGCACGTGTGTCTGCTTTCTTTGACCTTGAAGAGCCTGACCTTGTGTTTGACTTGCGGCACCTCTATGCTGGAAGGGCATCCAGGTTCGATATGTTTTGGGCCAAGGCTAAAGAGTTCCTCGAAGAAGAAGTTGGAACAGCTGTAGATGACCGTCGGCACTCCGAGGTTGTTCACCTTGCCAAGGCAATCTCTGTTAGAGACCTAAGGGAGCAGGTCAGTATGAATGTGATAGCTAGAGATATGTATTTGCATGTATGTGGATTGATCTTTTGTGTACATGTGCTACTATTGAATTCCTCTAAACTTTTCAATGTAGGTTTCTAGTCGCTGCCCTGATGAAACACCAATTCCCTCAGAGGAGTATGTTCGTCTGCAATTTATGCCCAAGTGAAAGAATGCAAAAGTGGCCGAGCGATACACTGGTCGACTCCAGGTTAAACAAATGATACAACAATGTCAGTGGAAGAAACAGCATGTGGATGCTCACTATGGGGCTTGTATCTTTCGATACATGAGGGAATGTGCTCTACTTTTTCGAGAGTTCTGTGTGTTTACTTGCGTGGATGACAAACATCGAGTCAAGGTGGGGGAGCCATCCTGTCCAGTAGCAGCAGCTGAGAGAGGAAGACAGGTGCTTGTCAGAAGTGGAACCAGTTTCCAGGTATCCGATCACGACTTTACTCGCTTCAGTAGTATTCCATCAGTTTCCTTAATCATTGATGTCCCTGATGCCATATCAGAGTCATGGTATGAGGGTGATGTCCACGTTCTATACAAGGATAGTGCGTTTGAACCATCATCGCCTATTCAACATGCCACTGAGCTTGCGGGCATATTTCAAACTCGACCAACAGATTCGCCTGTTTTCTTCCTATAGTCTGACGGAGGTCCAGATCACCGGCTGACGTACATGAGCGTGAAACTGTCACTCATTTCTCTGTTCATTGAATTGGACCTCGACTTTTTGTTTGCAGCCCATACTGCTCCGTACCATTCTTTTCGAAACCCTGCTGAAATAGTAATGTCTGTGTTGAATTTGGATCTACAGTCTGTTGGAGTAGCACGCTCTCGTATGGAGGAAGAAATGGAAGCTGTGGTATCCCATTTCAACAGTATAGCAGAGATTTGAAGGGTTGCTAAGGACAATCCTACTCTAAAAGAAGCACTCCTTGATTCAGTAACACCTGCTAAGACAACTGTTACTTTGAGATTGCAACTCAAGGGGAAAGTTTAGTGTTGATGTTGCTGCTAAGACCTGCAGAGACCTTATCAGAATGCTCAATAGCAAAGGCTGGATCAATTTTCTTGAGTGCACTCCACAACTGACGGAGTTCATCGGTCAAAATCTCTCACACCTAAACTGAAACAGTTTTTCTCATTGCTGCCGCCAAAGGCATTACTTCTTTGAGGTAAGAAAGTGTGGTGAGAGCACCTGTGAGATCTGTACACCTGTACGTATGCCTACTGAGGAGTTTGCAAAAATCAAAGTGTTCCCTGATCCAGTTCCCAGTGACACAGGACACTACAAGCAATTCAGTGAGGTATATGGCTCTGAGACGTCTGAAGACCATCGACCATCAATAGCCAAGAAACGGAAGAAAGCCACACTTCATGCTAGTGTCCAAAACGTCAACAACTCAGGGATCATGCTTCAATGCGAGAAGTGTGGCATATGGAGGTTGGTTTACGCCAGAAGAAAGCTGAAGAAGAATGAAGTTCGAAAGGTGAATGCTGCACTAGATGGACTGAGTTTTTCGTGTGGATCACCACTACCCGACCTTGACCTGGATGACAATATCCTATCAGAGTTGTATGTCCAAGATTTACAGTGTTTGGATCCTGTGGAACCACTGTATTATATTGCTGGCCTCCTGGACATATGTGTGTATTGTTGTGTAGAGGTTGAAAGCATTTCCACAAGTGAGTACTATCCAGTGTCAAGAATGTGAAGATAAAGAGAAAATTCGCAGAAGCAAGGGTTAATTTTTAATTATTGTGCTGTTTTTTTGTTTTTACATATACTTCCTGTTTGTGGTTAATAATTAATGATGTCATTTCCTCCCCGCCCGCCCGCATGCGCTGGACACTTAACATAGGACGGGAACCAACTATGCAATTTGTAGTGGCCTTAGGCTATACTCATAAACAAACAGTATTATTAATACTCGTGTTTTACAATGTCATCGTATTCCCATTTGTCTAATAATTATCATTTTGTATGTATACTTTATTTAAGGCTTAAGCGATCCACCATAATTCACATCATTCTACCATGCAGGCTATGGCAGAACTTGTCCATTTGGATACACTTTCTGAAGTTTATCGAAGGTTTGTAGCTATTAAACATCCTCGCTGATAGATTTGCAATAATCCCTGTCAATATACATCGTTGTATACGTTACAAGTACAAAAAACATTGGAAATGTAATGAGACACAGGAAGTAAAAAGAACGCAAACAAGATGGAAT